>JAKSXO010000020.1:2851809-2963122 GCA_024509115.1 Crotalus helleri
TCCATCTTCTATACCAGTGGTTCTCAACCTGTGGGTCGGGACCCCATTTGGGGTCGAACGACCATTTCACGGGGGTCGCCAAACAACGCAGTCCGCCATTTTTTCCCCCTTTTCCTTAGCTGTGCTACTCCCTTTTATTCTATTGGCTTTTGAAAGCCAATAGAATAGACTCTCTTGAATAGAGTCTAATTCTATTGGCTTTCCAAAGCCAATAGGAATTGTCCAGGCTGTCTCTGCCCTGCTGAGCCCGGCCAAAGTCCCATTCTGCAAACGGTGCTGCACCCGTTGAGTAGTCCTCGACTTACGACCGGTTGAGTAGTCCTCGACTTACGACCGGTTGGGGGGCGTCGCGGCATTAAAAAGGTTGAGAACCACTGTTCTATACTATCATTCAAAACTATTATTCTCGTAACTAATTTATTTCCCTTATAGGTATAACTCCTGAATGTTAAATCAATTAATGTCTTTTAAAATCTCCTTAGCCCATTCAGTGAGATTTAAGGCTCTTCCATTAAAGGTCACATAAAGAAAAACATTTTTTTTAAGTCTAACTCTGGCCTTCCTTTTGTGCTTCCATAACAGAGGGTGGATCTCCCTTCATTCCTGCATATGTCGTTTGAATCAAGGGAGACCATCCAGTCGTCAACCAATCAAGGAAGCTGGTCCCTTCATAGTCATTAGATTGATGCATTTTGTACCCGTGGAAGCTTATTTTCCAAGGGACCATCATGCAGAGCGTCTCAAAGATGCTTTGTTTCTTCTTGAAGACATTTCGCTTCTCATCCGCGAGGCTTCTTCAGTTCAGCAAAATGTCATCAAGGAAAAACAAAGTCCAGCTGCTTTCTGAAAAAGCACCTTTGGGACAACCATGACCTGGTTGACTGAGAATCTCCATAGTCCCCTAAAGCAGTAGTTCTCAACCTTTTTAATGCCGTGACCCCCAACCAGTCGTAAGTCGAGGACTACTCAACCGGTCGTAAGTCGAGGACTACTCAACTGGTGCACCGTTGGCAGAATGGGACTTTTGGCGGGCTCAGCAGGGCAGAGACAGCCTGGACAATTCCTATTGGCTTTTGAAAGCCAATAGAATTAGACTCTATTCAAGAGAGTCTTTCAAAAGCCAATAGAATAAAAGGGAGTAGCACAGCTAAGGAAAAGGGGGAAAAAATGGCGGACTGCGTTGTTTGGTGACCCCCGTGAAAGGGTCGTTCGACCCCAAATGGGGTCCCGACCCACAGGTGGAGAACCACTGCCCTAGAGTGTATCTCAAGGGTCTTAACATGAGGTGATAGGGCATGAGCCATTGAGGTCAGACCTACCAGTCAAAGTGGGTGATAGCCCCTCTGGCTACAGCTTCCATTTCTTGGATACCCAAGTCCCCCCCCCAAAAATCCACTAATGGTGGGTCTGTTGCTCTAAGGCAGTGGTTCTCAACCTTTCTAATGCCGCGACCCCATAATACAGTTCCCCATGTTGTGGTGACCCCCAACCACTTATACATCACCGGGTGCCAGGGGCGTGGCCAAAGAAAAGGGGGAAAAAATGGCGGACAGCCTTGTTTGGTGACCCCCGTGAAAGGGTCGTTCGACCCCAAATGGGGTCCCGACCCACAGGTTGAGAACCACTGCTCTAAGGGGAATGTGCTCCCATCCAGAAACAAAGGGACAACTAGAATGAATCAATCAATTTGATGATACTTCTACCTTATAGTGCAGTGATGGCGAACCTTTTAGAGACCAAGTGCCCAAACTGCCACCTAAAACCCACTTATGCATCGTCGGGTGCCGGGTGGGCATGCCCCACTGGGTGGGCATGGCCCATTGGCTGGGCATGGCTGCGGTGGTAACAGCAGACTGGGTGGGACTTAAAAGTTCAATCAATCCATTCCAACTTTACAAGATTTTTTTTTTCTCGCGAGAAGTTGAAATTGACTGATTGATTGAACCTTTGTGTACACGGCAGCGGAGGCCTAAAGCGAAAATGTTTTATAAAACCCAGCTGAAGGCCTAGGACTGGGCAAGGGTGCGCGTGCCCACAGAGAGCACTCTGAGTGCCACCTCTGGCACCCGTGCTATAGGTTCGCCACCACTGTTATAGTGATTTAACTTCTTTTGACCCATCTAGACTATAGTAGCCTCCAGATTCCAAGTCAGGTCTTCAACAGGTTTCCCAGTCTGGTTTAGAGTAGCTATCTACAACCAGTGTCATCAATGTTCTGATGATATCTCCCTCCAAGCTGATGGATTATCTCCAGCAGCCACTTCAGGTAGACCTTAGATAGCGTGGAGGAGAGAATTCGGTTCTGTGTGGAACTCCTATTTTGGAGCAACTATAGTCACGATCCCTCCTTCCCACTCACACCACTATTCCAACATGGGTGAACATTGTTTATTTATTTATTTTTATTTATATCATTAATTTGTGGCAGCAGACCAAAAATCCTCGTCTCACTGGTAAAACCATTTCAGTTAATTATACCGGGCAAATTTGCTGTGACTATCTGAACGATTTACAGGCAGTCCTCGACGTACGGCCATTGAGCCCAAAATTTCTGTCGCTAAGCGAGACAGTTGTTAAGTGAGCTTTGCCACAGTCGTTCAGTGAATCCCGGAAGCTGTTAAATTAATCACGTGGTTGTTCCGTGAATCTGGCTTCCCCGTGGACTTTCTTGTCAGAAAGTCACAAAAGGGGGAATCATGTGATCCCCCCTGGGATGCTGCGACCGTCATAAATATGAGCCAGTTGCCAAGTGTTCGGATTCTGATCACATGATCAGGGAGATGCTGCAATGGCTGTATGTGTGAAAAACGATCATAAGTCACTTTTTTCATTCAAACAGTCGCTAAACGAACTGCTGTAAATCTAGGCCAGAGGTAGGCAACCTTGGCTCTTTTATGACTTGTGGACTTCAACTCCCAGAATTCCTGAGCCAGCCATGCTGAGGGGAAAGGAAGAGGCTTCCAAGTTGAACCATGCTGTCTCAGGAATTCTGGGAGTTGAAGTCCATGAGTCATAAAGTGGCCTAGGCCTAGGGCAGGGATAGGCAACCTTGGCTCTTTTATGACTCGTGGACTTCAACTTCTGGAATTCCTGAGCCAGCATGGGGGAACTATGGCCCCCTCATGATTCGTGGACTTCAACTCCCAGAATTCCTGAGCCAGCATGGCTCAGCTTGGACACCTCTCCCTTTCCCCTCAGCATAGCTGGCTCAGGAATTCTGGGAGTTGAAGTCTATGAGTCATAAAGAGCCAAGGTTGCCTACTTCTGGCCTAGGCCTAGGCTGCTTCATGACTTGTGGACTTCAACTCCCAGAATTCCTGAGACAGTATGGCTGAGCTTGGACACCTCTCCCTTTCCCCTCAGCATAGCTGTCTCAGGAATTGTGGGAGTTGAAGTCCAGGAGTCATAAAGTGGCCTAGGCCTAGGGCAGGGATAGGCAACCTTGGCTCTTTTATGACTCGTGGACTTCAACTTCTGGAATTCCTGAGCCAGCATGGGGGAACTATGGCCCCCTCATGACTCATGGACTTCAACTCCCAGAATTCCTCAGCCAGCATGGCTGAGCTTGGACACCTCTCCCTTTCCCCTCAGCATGGCTGGCTCAGGAATTCTGGGAGTTGAAGTCCACGAGTCATAAAAGAGCCCAGGTTGCCTTCCCCCTGGTCTAGGACTGTCTGTACTGGCCACAAAGGAATTATACTGTTGCTATGTGACTTCCGAAACAGCAGTCTAAAACCTGTATTTCAGGCGTCACGCTTGGGAGGTCAGCTCCACGCTGCGGCTTCCTTTGCCCTCCAAGTAAGGAAGGGAACAACACTTGCTAACTGCCGCTGTCTTTCCTACTGCAGACGTCGACGAGTGTGAGACGCCGGGAATTTGTATGAACGGCTGGTGTATCAACACCGAGGGCTCGTTTCGGTGCGAGTGTCTGGGAGGGCTGGCCATCGGCGTGGACGGGCGGGTCTGCGTGGATACCCACGTCCGCAGCACCTGCTACGGTGGCATCAAGAAGGGCACTTGCGCCCGTCCCTTCCCGGGAGCCGTCACCAAATCTGAGTGTTGCTGTGCCAATCCAGACCACGGATTCGGAGAGCCGTGCCAGCCTTGCCCTGCCAAAAACTCCGGTGAGTCCACTTCAGAGAAGGGATCGTTGGGGGCGCCAGGTTTTGTTTCCCCTGAAGACGTCCGAGCTAAAGGCTCCCGCCTCCTCTGGATTTTCAAGCGGTTAAACTTCTCTGTGCACAGCAGAGTAAGGGAGCTCTGAGGAGCCCGCAGAACAGGCTAAATATTTTGGTGAAGGTTATCTTTAACGCACAGTTGAGGTGTATATAAGAAAGAGGTGAGTCTTTCATTGCATCATGGCAGCCATCTTCTTGACATAGTTTGGACCCTCCCCTCCATATTTGGGGCAGAGATGGGAGCTGCTGGGAATATGCCAGGCATGGGTTGTGGGATTAAGCTGCTAACATCAGAAGTTGTTGTTAGTTGCGAAGTCGTGTCCGACCCATCGCGACCCCATGGACAACGTTCCTCCAGGCCTTCCTGTCCTCTACCATCTTCTAGAGTCCATTTAAATTCACACCTACTGCTTCCGTGATTCCATCCAGCCACCTCCTTCTCTGCCATCCCCTCCTTCTCTTGCCCTCCCTCTTTCCCAGCATTAGGCCCTTCTCCAGTGAATCCTTTCTTCTCATTAGGTGGCCAAAGTCATTGAGTTTCAACTTCAGGATCTGGCCTTCTAAAGAGCAGTCAGGGTTGATCTCCTCTAGGACTGACAGGTTTGGTCACTTTGCAGTCCAGGGGACTCGCAGGAGTCTTCTCCAGCCCCAGAGTTCAAAGGCCTCCATTCTTTGGCGCTCGGCCTTTCTTATGGTCCAACTTTCACAGCCACACATTGCCACTGGGAAAACCATGGCCTGGACTATACGCACTTTTGTTGGCAGGGTGATGTCTCTGCTTTTTAACATCAGAAGTGGTGGAAGTCAACTCTGGGTGGAGAACAGGACATATTTATTCCCTTGATTCTTTGGAGAGAGGAAAAGATATTAGGTCAGTGGTGGCGAACCTATGGCACGTGTGCCAGAGGCGGCACTCGGAGCCCTCTCTGTGGGCACACGCACCGTCGTCCCAGCCTCGCCTCCTCCCACGGCCCCCACCTCACCAGCAGCCCCCCCTGGAGGAGAGTTGCCCCCGGGCGCGGCCCACGCGAAGCAGCACAGCCAAGGACATGGTAGCTGGGCAATGGGGACAAGACTCTGCCCTTGCACCCCATTGCACACAGATGATGCTGCAGGGCACGGATGGAGGACGTGGCCACCATGGCGCTGTTGGGCTGCCTGGGTGATCTGTGGCGGGCCATGGAGGTGGGTGGGTGGCCCAGTGGGCAGGGCAGAGCAGAGATGGGGGGCGGTTTTGGGGCACTCGGTCTATAAAAGGTTTGCCATCAGTGTGTTAGGTGGAAGAACTGATTCCTTAGCACTTTCTGTGTTGCCCACAAGCACCATGGATCGGGCTGGTCATTCCAACATATAAATGTGTCCTGCTCTCCTAGTGTCCCGTTTGGGATCTGGGGAGAGCAGTGTGTAAGAAAACCTTTTTTTTTCCTGAATAGAAGAAATTTGGCTGGGGAAAAAAGAGAATGACTGATTGCATTGAGTTTTTTTTTTTTAAATCAACTTTCTTTAGAACAGTGGTTCTCAACCTTTTTAATGCCACGATCCCCAACCGGTCGTAAGTCGAGGACTATTCAACTGGTGCAGCACCGTTTGCAGAATGGGGCTTTTGGCGGGCTCAGCAGGGCAGAGACAGCCTGGACAATTCCTATGGGCTTTGGAAAGCCAATAGAATTAGACTCTATTCAAGAGAGTCTATTCTATTGGCTTTCAAAAGCCAATAGAATAAAAGGGAGGAGCACAGCTAAGGAAAAGGGGGAAAAAATGGCGGACTGCGTTGTTTGGCGACCCCCGTGAAATGGTCGTTCGACCCCAAATGGGGTCCCGACCCACAGGTTGAGAACCACTGTTCTACATGGCCTGGGCAAGGTTACTTTTTTTTAACTTGGAATGACCAAGTGATCCTTCTGCACGGTTGAAGTCCTTCCCGGAACAGCTGCATAGGGGAACAAGCCTCAGGGTGAGCTTGTCCATCTGGAGAGGCCATCTCAAGCCCACGGGGAAGGGGGGGGGAGGACAAATCAAGAGATCTCGCCACTGCAGAAGTGACCTGAGATGGCTCTCCACTGACCTTAAACAGACTGGCAAATGTCAGTCTGCCTATTTTGGTTTCTAAGTTGCTTGGCCAGGAGTCAGGCAGTGGCCCGGTGCCAAAGAATTGGTTCTTTGAGGATTCGGGATAATGAGCACACCAGGAAATCAGGAGATTTTTTCAGCTTCATTAGTAATTTTAGCAGGCAGTTTTAAGCAGAAACAGAAGCGGATCAAGGAGAATATCTGTAGCTCAGGGTTAAAAAGTTGAGCTTGGCAGTTTTCTTGCAGAGGCTTCATTACTCAACTATTTTTCGTGCTAGAAGGGAATGGGGTGGTGGTGGTGGTGGTGGAGGAGGAGGAGGAGGAGGAGGAGGAGGAGGAGGAGGAGAAGGAGGGCTGTGGAGTCCTTGGTGCTCTCTGAGCTTGCTTGTTTTCTTGCAGACGTTTCATGACCCAACTAAGTTACATCATCAGTGCTAGAAGGTGTGGAGTTTATGAGGAGGAGGAGGAGGAGGAGGAGGAGGAGGAGGAGGAGGAGGAGGAGGAGGAGGAGGAGGAGGAGGAGGAGGAGGAGGAGGAGAGGGAGAACTGTGGGGCCCTTGGTGATCTCTGAGCTGGGTAGTTTTCTTGCAGACATTTCATGACCCAGCTAGCGAACACCATCAGTGCTAGAAGGGAGATAGGTTTAGAGGGAGGAGGAGGAGGAGGAAGGAGGAAGGGACTGTGGGGTCCTTGGTGATCTCTGAGCTTGGCTCTTTTCTTGCAGACATTTCATGACCCAACTAAGTAACATCTTCAGTGAGAGGGAGGGTGGGGTTTGCTTTCTGTTTATATATCAGTGAGTTGCCTTGTGCAGTCACCCTTCTTGATTAGGTTGTTCTTTACGTGTTTGTCTGAGTTCAGAGAGACCTCCAAGTTCAGAGAGCACCAAGGACCCCACAGTCCCCCTCCTCCTCCTCCTCCTCCTCCTCCTCCTCCTCCTCCCTGCAAATTGCACTCCCTAGTAGGACTGATGATGTTACCTAGTTTGGTAATGAAACATCTTCAAGAAAATCTCCAAGCTCAAAAAGCAACAAGGATCCCATAGTCATCTCCTCCTCTTCCTCCTCCTCCTCCTCCTCCTCCTCTCAACACACCCCCTTCTAGTCCTGATGGTGTTACATAGTTGGGTAACAAAAAATCTGCAAGAAAACAACCAGGTTCGGCGAGCACCAAGGACTCCACAGTTCCACCCTGAACTACAAAGTGTTATGGTTCCAGCTAATGAAACACTTCAGAAAACTTCCAGGCATTGCTTTTCCTAAAAGTCATTTGTTATGTTACAAAATGTCTGCACGAAGGTATGCTAAGATCTAAAATTCCCACCCACCGAGTAGTATTTTGCTAGCATTTCCACTCCCTACTTTGCTGTCATGATATATGTTCACCAATTAGCGTGAAAGGCAAAGGTTGGCTTCCTTTGTGTTTCATGGGCTTTTCCCTCCTCCCTCCTCTGCTCTGCATTAACTCTAAAAATACCGGACAGTTCTGCATATTTTGTCAAAGCAAGAATATACAGTATTTGCAGCGTTGACACAAAGATTTTATTGGAACTGTAAACTTCTAGAATTGTCTCAATGTAAAAATACGCCCTCGAAATTCAGCAATCTTCTGCAGTGCCACTACATAACTTTCCCCACTGTGAAAAAATGTACAGGATCGATTTGTATGAACGCACACACATTGTAATTTGCACTTAATTATTTTTCACTAGTTAGGAAAATATTTGAGAAAGCTTCTCATTTTTTTTTTTAAAAAAAAACCACGCTTCTGCAGAGGGCACGTTGCGCGTTAATGTTTGCAAGCAAAGAGGATATTTCACCTGCGATATTAACACGTTCAGTTTGTGCTAGATCCTCTCTTGATGTCGCTTTCCCAAATGACAAATGTTTGTTTGTTTTTTTCTCTCCCCTCCAGCTGAATTCCAAGCGTTGTGTAGCAGCGGGATAGGCATCACAGCAGATGGACGAGGCAAGTTCTCAATACTTATTATGGGTTTTCAGGCAGATTCTAGCGCAGTGGTTCTCAACCTGTGGGTCGGGACCCCATTTGGGGTCGAACGACCATTTCACGGGGGTCGCCAAACAACGCAGTCCGCCATTTTTCCCCCCTTTTCCTTAGCTGTGCTCCTCCCTTTTATTCTATTGGCTTTTGAAAGCCAATAGAATAGACTCTCTTGAATAGAGTCTAATTCTATTGGCTTTCCAAAGCCAATAGGAATTCTCCAGGCTGTCTCTGCCCTGCTGAGCCCGCCAAAAGTCCCATTCTGCAAACGGTGCTACACCCATTGAGTAGTCCTCGACTTACGACCGGTTGAGTAGTCCTCGACTTACGACCGGTTGGGGGTCGCGGCATTAAAAAGGTTGAGAACCACTGTTCTAGCGGAATATTGGGGGGGAACCTTCTATTAATAAGCACAATTTAAGGCAGGGGTAGGCAACCTTGGCTCTTTTATGACTCGTGGGCTTCAACTCCCAGAATTCCTGAGCCAGGGAAAACTTCTAGTGGAGAGCTTTCATTAGATATCTCCAAATGGAAGCTGAACGACCAGTTGCCAGAGAGATACTTTAATATAGATTCGTGCCCTGGGCAGGGGGGGGTTTGGACTAGATGACCTCAGGGGGCCTCCCTTCCAATGGAAGGCTTCTAATCTTCCTACTATTTTAACCCCAAGGGGTATTTCGCCTTCATTCATTTCTCCAACGCTCTGATCCCGCGTTCTTTCCACCTCTGCGTATTTTGACACTGAGTAGGATTATAACGTCCTGTCAGGAAAGTCGGAATGCGCAGCTTAGTCCTCAGATGACGATCATGACGGAGGGGGGGCCCTCCATTTTTTTCCTGTGGCTAAGTGAGACATTTGCTAAACGGGTTTGCCCCCCCGATCTTGCGACCTTCCTTGCCTCGGTTGTTAAGTGAATCTCCACAGTTCTTCAATGGCTAACAAGGTCGTTAAGTGGATCCCCATTGACTTTGCTAGTCAGGAGGACACGAGAGGGCCATTGTACCTTTTTTTTTAAAAAAACAAGTTTTATTAATTTTTCAATTTTTACATCCAAGTGCTTAGGAAACAATGTGGTGATGGGGTAATCAATTATCCAGTAACAAAGTCGTACATATAATAATAATAATAATAATAATAATAATACCCCCAGTGAGGCACTACCTCCCCCAGTGAGGCACTACCTTGACGTGGTTGTGGGGCTTGTGTACTCTGAGGAAGATGAGAGCTATGCCAGAGGTTCAACCATACTGGACAGGTCTCATCAGAGGAGTCAGACAAAGAGTGTCTCTCCCATAAAAAATATGGTGAGACGTAAATTGCAGAATGCCATACCGGCTCGGACGTCGCCCGGGTTAACAAGGTCCGCACTAGATATTGGAGTTCCTGGATATCTGGTGAAAAATGGGTTACAGGACTCAGGACTGTTGGCTGAGCAACCAGGGCCAGCAGCTGCAGAACTACTGGAAGAAAAGGTGTTTACCCGTCGCAGATACACAGTGATGGAAAACAAAGAAATAATGATCTGTTACTACAGATCAAGTCCAACAAGAAGAGGATATCTAAAACGAATGCACCAGTTCTGGAAAGAACAACATCCAGAATCAGAAATAACAGAACAGAGACTAGCAGATCAACGCCGATTTATAACACGAAACAAAATATTCACAGAAACAGAATTGGACGAACTGCAAAGGTTTACCCAGGGCAAAGAAATCAAAGCCTTACCAGAAGTAATTCAGAATGTAGAGGCTAACCAGGGGGAGTTGGCAGTGAAGGAATCTAGCAGAAATATACAACTGTTCTCATTTGGAAACCAGGCACCTCTGCCTCAGGAAGAACAAAACCCTCTAACTAAAGAAATAAAAGAATTGAAACAAAGAATAACTGAGCATCTAGAACAGCACAAAAACAACAGAATAAGGCTGCCTGCATTGAAGCTTGTTTCAAAGAAACAGCTAGCACAAACATTAAAAGATGCAAATACTGCAATAGCAAGTATAAGCACCAATTCACTGCAAGAAACAAACCAACTAATGTACAGCACAGCTGCAGTTATAACAGAATACCTGGGATGCAAAATCAACAAAAAAGAAAAACAAACAAACAGTGCACCACAAAAATGGAAGGTTAGACTAGAAAATAAGATCAGCAAGTTAAGATCACATGCAAGCAAGCTAGAACAGATGAAAGAAAAGAAGCTGAAGAACAAGAAGACCAAAGAATACCTAATCAAGAAATACCACTTAGAAACAAGGAAGATCAAGGAAGCACTGGAAATAATAAAGCAACAAATAACAGCTATAGCCAGGAAAATCAGTAGATATGAAGCTCGAATTGCAAACTATAGGCAGAACCTCCAATTTCAATCCAATCAGAAACGTTTCTACCAATCCATCAATGGAGAAACTGCAAGGAATCAGTCAGTACCTGACAAGAAAGAAACAGTGCAGTTCTGGAAGCAGATATGGGATAACCCAAAGAAATACAACAAGGATGCGGCTTGGTTAAAAGAGGTGGATGCAAATAAAACAGAAGTTGAAATGAAAGAACTTGTAATAACAACAAAAATGGTAGAAAAAAGAGCAAAGAAAATCAAAAATTGGTCAGCACCAGGTGAAGATGAACTGCATGGGTTTTGGTTGAAACATCTAACTGTTATACACCCACTCATTGCCAAGCAGTTCAACAATATACTACAAGGACGAGAAATTGAAAAGTGGCTAACAACTGGGAAAACCTACCTAATAATGAAAAATCCAGCAAAAGGGGCAACACCAGGTAACTACAGGCCAATTACCTGCTTACCAACAACTTTCAAATTACTAACTGGTGTGATAGCTGATGCAGTACAACAGCATCTAGTTGAAAACAATCTCTTTCCACCTGAGCAGAAAGGAAACCGCCCCAATAGCAGAGGAACAAAAGATCAACTCCTAATAGACAAAATGATCTTGGAAAACTGCAAGAGAAGGAAGACCAACCTGAATGTGGCATGGATTGACTACAAAAAGGCATTTGACTCTCTGCCACATGATTGGATAATAAAGTGCCTAGAAATAACAGGAGTCAGTAGAAACATCAGAAAATTTGTGCAAAGATCGATGGCACAATGGAAGACACAGTTGCAGATCAATGGTGAGAAGCTGGGAGAGGTTAATATCAAGAGAGGAATATTTCAAGGAGATTCATTATCACCATTACTATTTGTTATTGCACTGTTTCCTCTGTCAACAATACTGAATAACTCAGGACATGGCTATCAAACATCAAAAACATCTACCAGACTATCCCACCTCCTTTACATGGATGATCTGAAGCTGTATGGAAAAACATCATCTGAAATAGAATCGCTGCTCAACACTGTCCGTATATATAGCCAAGATATTGTAATGGAGTTTGGCTTGGACAAATGTGCCACACATCAAACAAGGAAAAATAGTGAAAACTGAAGGAATCAAGATGCCCCACGAAAATAACATTAAGAGTCTGGACGAGGAAGAGTACTACAAATACTTGGGTATTCTTCAAGCTGACAACATCAAGCACACTGAAGTCAAGAAAAAGATTAGAGGTGAATACATGAAGAGAGTGAAGAAGATCTTAAAATCCAAACTCAATGGAGGAAATACCATAAAGGCAATCAACACCTGGGCAATCCCAGTTATTAGGTACACAGCTGGAATAGTGGACTGGACTCAAGCAGAACTAAAAGCAATGGATAGGCAGACCAGAAAAATAATGACAATGAATCATGCCCTTCATCCACGCAGTGACATTGATAGACTTTATCTACCAAGGCAAATAGGTGGGCGTGGAATGCTACAAGTACATCAGACTGTTGAAGAAGAAAAAATGGCTTTGGAAGAATATCTGAAGAACAATGATGAAGATGCACTGAAATTAGTATATCAGGAAGGCTTACTAACTACTGGAGAGACCAAACTGGCCTACAGGAAAGACCAAATGAAGAACAGAATAGAGGCATGGTAAGACAAAGCACTACATGGCCAATACATGAAAAAAATAGCTGGGAAAGCAGATAATAATAAAACCTGGCAATGGCTAAGAGCAGGAAAATTGAAGAAAGAGACCGAGGGACTAATTCTGGCTGCACAAGACCAAGCCTTAAGGACAAACGCATACAAAGTCAAAATTGAGAAGACAGCAACAGACAGTAAGTGCCGCCTATGCAAAGAAGCTGAAGAAACAGTGGACCACTTGGTAAGCTGTTGCAAGAAGATTGCACAGACTGATTACAAGCAGCGGCATGACAAAGTAGCAACAATGGTGCATTGGAAGATCTGCAAAAAATATCATTTGCCTGTAAGCAAAAACTGGTGGGATCATAAAATAGAGAAAGTCATAGAAAATGATAAAATTAAACTGCTCTGGGACTTCAGAATTCAAACAGACAAGCACCTGCAACATAACACCCCAGACTTAACAATTGTCGATAAGAAAGACAAAAAAGTCTGGATAGTGGACGTGGCAGTGCCTGGAGACAGCAGAATAGAAGAGAAAGAACTGGAGAAGATAACAAAATACAAAGACCTACAAATAGAAATAGAAAGACTGTGGCAAAAGCAAGCAAGGGTAGTACCAATAGTAATAGGCTCCTTGGGTGCAATCCCAAAACAACTGGAGCACCACTTGAACACCATTGGCATTGACAAATTCGCTATTAGTCAATTGCAAAAGGCAGCCTTATTAGGAACTGCTTCCATCCTGCGACGATACCTGTAACACCATCAAACATCCACATCTGCCTATCCCAGGTCCTGGGTAAGGACTCGATAGGTAGACAAAATGCCAAATCCAGTCTGAACATCTGGCTGACTGTGCGATGATCCATAATAATAATAATAATAATATTTTGTTATCTTCTCCAGTTCTTTCTCGTCTATTCTGCTGTCTCCAGGCACTGCCATGTCCACTATCCAGACTTTTTTGTCTTTCTTATCAACAATTATTAAGTCTGGGGTGTTATGTTGCAGGTGCTTGTCTGTTTGAATTCTGAAGTCCCAGAGCAGTTTAATTTTATCATTTTCTGTGACTTTCTCTATTTTATGATCCCACCAGTTTTTGCTTACAGGCAGATGAAAGTTTTTGCAGATCTTCCAATGCACCATTGTTGCTACTTTGTCATGCCGCTGCTTGTAGTCAGTCTGTGCAATCATCTTGCAACAGCTTACCAGGTGGTCCACTGTTTCTTCAGCTTCTTTACATAGGCAGCACTTACTGTCTGTTGCTGTCTTCTCAATTTTGACTTTATATGCGTTTGTCCTTAAGGCTTGGTCTTGTGCAGGCAGAATTAGTCCATAGACGAGAAAGAACTGGAGAAGATAACAAAATACAAAGACCTACAAATAGAAATAGAAAGACTGTGGCAAAAGCAAGCAAGGGTAGTACCAATAGTCATAGGCGCTTTGGGTGCAATCCCAAAACAACTGGAGCACCACTTGAACACCATTGGCATTGACAAATTCGCTATTGCAAAAGGCGTCCTTACTAGGAACTGCTTCCATCCTGCGACGATACCTGTAATACCATCAAACATCCACATCTGCCTATCCCAGGTCCTGGGTAAGGACTCGATAGGTAGACAAAATGCCGAATCCAGTCTGAACATCTGGCTGACTGTGCGATGATCAATCATTAATAATAATAATAATAATAATAATAATAATAATAATAATAATAATAATAATAAAGTTGGAAGGGACCTTCGAGGTCATCTAGTCCAACCCCCTGCTCAGGCAGGTAACCCTATATCTCAGGTTAACTCCTTAAAAGTTTCCTCTCTATTTCCCTTAATTAATATGACATATTCAAATTAATAGATTTCTAAATAGAGCTCAGTCAATCAATACATTTATCAATACCATTTTACTTATACAAATCCAAGTCCTGTTTTTAAGCTTTACTTGATTCCAAGTACCATATTCCAGTTTAGCCTTAAATAAGCATACTGTTTACACTTCGGGTAACCCTGATTTTCCTCATTTCATAACATAATAATTATGATATCTAAAATAAACATATTGTTCCAAAAGTTACATTCTTACTTTTCCCAAGTATATTCTATTTCTTGTCCTAATAGCTCCTCATTTACTGATACCATGTTACAACCCATTTCCATATTCTCATTCCATTACAAAGTGATTATCATATCTAAAATAGACATATTATTCCAAAAATTACATTCTTACTCTATTTCACATGTATATTCTATTTCATGTAATAGTAGTAAAGTTGGAAGGGACCTTGGAGGTCATCTAGTCCAACCCCCTGCTCACCTCATTTACTGATACAGTAATTTCCATTATCTAAAAACCTTTTCCATATTACAATTCCAAACTATAATCTAACAATTAGTTTTCATCTCTATACATTTTGATTATGTCTGGCCTTACGGCTGTAATAAACAGATTAGATTAGTCTTCATCTCCATTTAAATCTAAATCCTAAATATTAAATCAATCAATGTCTCTAAAAAAAAAAAACCTTTTTAACCCATCAAGTGGAATTTTAAATCCCCTTTTTAAGTCTGACTCTGGCTTTCTTTTTATGCCAAGCGGGTTTCCATAACAGAGCCTCTAGATCATCAGATAGGTCTCCCTTCATTCCGTTGTACCTTTGAACGGTCACTAAATGAACCATTGTAAGATGAGGATTAGCTGTATTTGGTTATTAGGCCTCTCTCCCTCAGGCCTCTGGCATTAGCGTTTCCGTGGCGGCTGGGGGATTCTGGGAGTTGAAGTCCAGACACCTTCAAGCTATCAAGGCTGAGGAAAGAACAGAACAAAGTGGGGTGGGGGGAACATTGAGGAGAGGGGCTGAGGTTGCGATTCTCCGGCACAGATATTAATGAGTGCGCCTTGAATCCTGACATCTGCCTCAACGGCATGTGTGAAAACCTCCGAGGGAGCTATCGCTGCATTTGCAATCTGGGCTACGAATCGGACCCCACTGGGAAGAACTGCGTGGGTGAGTAAGAACGGAGCAGAGATAAAACAGGTGGGTGCTGTCTGAGACCAGCACACTGAGGCTGGCCGTTCAGCAGAGGGCGGGTGGCGAGAATGTAAGGCTGGGCTGAAAACTGTGGACTCTGGAAAGAGTGCGGAGAAGAGCCCGAGCAGGGGGTTGGACTAGATGACTTCCAAGGTCCCTTCCAACTATGTTATTCTACTCTACTCTACTCCACTCCACTTCACTCCACTCCATCCTTCTATTCTATTCTATTCTATTCTATTCTATTCTATTCTATTATTCTATTCTATTCTGTAATTCTATTCTTTTCTATTCTACTCTGTAATTCTATTATTTCTATTCTATTCTATTCTATTCTGTATTTCTATTCTATTCTGTATTTCTATTCTATTCTATTCTGTAATTCTATTCTTTTCTTTTCTATTCTACTCTGTAATTCTATTATTCCTATTCTATTCTATTCCATTCCATTCCATTCCATTCCATTTATTCCATATTCTATTCTATTCTATTCTATTCTATTCTATTCTATTCTATTCTATTCTATTCTATTCTATTATTCTATTCTATTCTATTCTGTAATTCTATTCTTTTCTATTCTACTCTGTAATTCTATGATTTCTATTCTATTCTATTCTATTCTATTCTGTATTTCTATTCTATTCTATTCTGTAATTCTATTCTTTTCTTTTCTATTCTACTCTGTAATTCTATTATTCCTATTCTATGCCATTCCATTCCATTTATTCCATATTCTCTTCTCTTCTATTCTCTTCTATTCTCTTCTATTCTCTTCTATTCTATTCTATTCTATTCTATTCTATTCTATTCTATTCTATTATTCTATTCTATTCTATTCTGTAATTCTATTCTGTAATTCTATTCTATTCTACTCTGTAATTCTATTATTTCTATTCTATTCTATTCTGTATTTCTATTCTATTCTGTATTTCTATTCTATTCTATTCTGTAATTCTATTCTTTTCTTTTCTATTCTACTCTGTAATTCTATTATTCCTATCCTATTCCATTCCATTCCATTCCATTTATTCCATATTCTATTCTATTCTATTCTATTCTATTCTATTCTATTCTATTCTATTCTATTCTATTCTATTCTATTCTATTCTATTCTATTATTCTATTCTATTCTATTCTGTAATTCTATTCTGTAATTCTATTCTTTTCTATTCTACTCTGTAATTCTATTATTTCTATTCTATTCTATATTTCTATTCTATTCTGTATTACTATTCTATTCTATTCTGTAATTCTATTATTCCTATTCTATTCCATTCCATTCCATTTATTCCATATTCTATTCTATTCTATTCTACATTCTACTCTACTCTACTCTACTCTACTCTACTCTAATCAAGAAGAACAGTGGCTGGAATTGGGTAGGGCCAGTCTAAGAGAAAAGGCCTAAGGGTGACATGATAGCAGTCTTCAAATATTTGAGGGGCTGTTACAAAGAAGAGGGGGGGTCCACCTCTTCTCCAAAGCACCTGAAGGCAGGAGAAGAAGCAACAGATGGAAACTAATCAAGGAGAGAAGCAACCTGGAACTAAGGAGAAACTTCCTGACGGTGAGAACAATTAATTGGTAAAACAACCTGCCTCCAGAAGTTGCAGATTCTCCAGTACTGGACGTTTTGAAGCAAGGAACTGTTTGAAATGATACAGGGTTTCCTGTTCAAGCAGAGGGTTGGACTACAAGACCTTCAAGGTCGCTTCCAACTCTGTTATTCTGTGCAAGAGTGCCGAATATCTGTCGCTTGGGTGTAGGATGAGGGTGAAGGGCTTCAGATGTGGGTGTGTCAAGTGAGGGTCTTGTGGTGGGTCAGGTGTGATGAAAATTAGCTCTGTACTTTTGAGGGAGTGATGATGAGAACCATAATTTTTCAGTCCCGAAATGGCCATTGCGGTAAAACAACCGAGAATCGCTTAGGTAAGTCAGAACACCCAGATAAGCAGGGATTTATACCAGACAAACAAACAGAAAACAATACCCTAATTGAAGAATTACCAGGGAAAGAAATAATCAAGCAGCAAACAATATCCTAACAAGGAGAAAACAACACACACACCCCCAACACTGGCAAGGCAACCTATTGTATATAAACAGGGAGCAAACCCTACACTCACTAGCATGGATGCTGTAACCTAGTTGGGTAATGAAATGTCTGCAAACAAAGAGCCCAGCCCAGGGAGCATCAAGGACTTCAGCCTTGCAAAACGTGATCTTGAAGGTGAGTGATGATTGTTAGCAGAATGGACATCGTGGGAAACTACGGTTTTCTATCTAATTCCCAATGGAAAGGATAGGAAGGCTGGAAGAGAGGAAAGTCAGAATTAAACCCCACTGTGTGTGTTTAGTCTACCCTGTCCTATTAAGCTCCCTTGATTTTTTTTAAAAAGTGGCTAGTCCAGCGGTTCTTAACCTTTGTGTGACGGCGACCCCGTCACACAAAGGTTATGCGCATGCGCGGCGGCGCGCATGGGGGCGGGGCCCCGCGCGCAGCGCGCATGCGCGGCGGGGCCCCCCGCGCGCAGCGCGCATGCACGGTGGCGCCCCCCACGTGCGGCGCACATGGGGGCGGGGCCCCCGCGCGCGGCGCGCATGCGCGGCGGCGTTCCCAGAGGCGCGCCGCCGCCCCACGCGCAGCACGCATGCGCGGCGGCGCCCCCCGGAGGCGCGCCGCCGCCCCCACGCGCGGCGCGCGTGCGCGGCACCGCCCCCCCGGAGGCGCAGCGCGCCCCCGGAGGGGACAAAATGGCGGATCGCCACCTTTGGCGACCCCATAAAAGAGGTCGATCGACCCCAAATGGGGTCGCGACCCATAGGTTGAGAACCGCTGGGCTAGTCCTTATGGCTCAAATGAGGATAGAGAAAAAAGGTCGCTCTCCCCCGTGCCTGCCAGCACATTTGTCAGCTGCTGTGTCTTACTTCTCTCTCCAGATGTTGACGAGTGCGCCATCAATCGCCTGTTGTGTGACAATGGCTTGTGCCGCAACACGCCTGGGAGCTATAGCTGCAGCTGCCCCAAGGGGTTTGTCTTCCGGACTGAGACAGACACGTGTGAAGGTAACTGTCTCTGTTTTCTCTTGGTCTGGAAGTGGGTACGCTGCAGATACCAAATATCAAGGAAGAAGAAGCCTTGAAACCATGGCAGCGAAGGTGCATGGTTGAATCTAGTAGATCCCAAACAGCTTGTGGCCACAAAGCAAGAAATTGGGACAGATTCTCGCAAACCCTCCAGCTTTTAATTTCTTCTTGACGGACCTGAACATTGGGTGCTATCTAACAAAATGAAATTCACCAGAGAAAAGTAAGGTTTTACACTTAGGCAAGAAAAACCAAATGCACAGGTATAGTATAGGGGGTACCTGGCTTAATAGCAGTAATTACAAAGGGATCTCGGAGTTCTAGTGGACAATGTAAATATATATATATATACATTGCTTACTGGTGTACACCGCTTAGAGAGTGCTTGCACTTAAAGCGGTATATAAGTCTCATAAATAAATAAATCACTTAAATAGGAGCCAGCGTGTGCTGCAGCTGCCAAAAAAGACAACACAGTGCTGGGCTGCATTAACAGACGGAGAGAATCAAGATCACGTGAAGTGTTGATACCACTTTATAATGCCTTGGTAAGGCCACACCTGGAATACTGCATCCAGTTTTGGTCGCCATCATATAAAAAAAAGATGTTGAGACTCTGGAAAGAGTGCAGAGAAGAGCAACAAAGATGATCAGGGGACTGGAGGTTAAAACATATAAGGAACGGTTGCTGGAATTGAGCATGTCTAGTTTAATGAACAGAAGGACCAGAGGCAGAGGTAGGATTCAAATATGTGAACAACCGGTTGTCTGTGTGGATGCTACTTCCGGAAGTTCATTCTGGGCCTGGGCAACAAAAAATTAGCTACCGGTTCTGCCGAACTGGTGCAAACTGGCTGAATCCCACCACTGACCAGGGGGGACATGATAGCAGTCTTCCAGTATCTCAGGGGTTGCCCCAAAGGAGAGAGAGTCAAGCTATTATCCAAAGCGCCTAAAGGCAGGACGAGAAACAACGGATGGAAACTGACCGAAGAGAGAAGCAACCTAGAAATAAGGATTCCTGACAGAGCAATTAACCAGTGGGACAACCTGCCTCCAGAAGCAGTAAATGCTCCAACACCGGAAGTTTTTAAGAAAAGACTGGACAGCCATTTGTCCGAAATGGTGTAGGGTTTCCTGCCTGAGCAGGGGGTTGGACTAGAAGACCTCCAAGGTCCCTTCCAACTTTATTATTACTACTACTACTACTACTACTACTACTACTACTACTACTACTATTATTATTGATGATGATTAAAGTCCTGGAGACTAAAACATATAAAGAACAGTTGCTGGAATTAATAGTAGTAGTAGTAGTAGTAGTAGTAGTAGTAGTAAAGTTGGAAGGGATCCTGAAGGTCATCGAGTCCAACCCCCTGATCAGGCAGGAAACCCTACACCATTTCGGACAAAGGGCTGTCCAGTCTCTTCTTAAAAATTTCCAGTGTTGGAGCATTCACAGCTTCTGGAGGCAGGTAGTTCCACTGGTTAATTGTTCTCACTGTCAGGAAGTTTCTCCTTAGTTCCAGGCTGCTTCTCTCCTTGATTAGTTTCCACCCGTTGCTTCTTGTCCTGCCTTCAGGCACTTTGGAGAATAGCTTGACTCCCTCTTCTTTGGGGCAGCCCCTGAGATACTGGAAGGCTGCTATCCTGTCCCCCCTCATCCTTCTCTTCGTTAAACTAGACATCCCCAATTGGGTATGTCTAGTTTAATGAAAAGAAAGAGGGGGTGGCATGATAGTAGTCTTCCAATATTTGAAGGGCTGCCACAAAGAATGAGGGAATCAGCCTATTCTCCAAAGCATCAGAGGGCAGGACAAGAAACGGATGGAAACTGATCAAAGAGAGAAGCAACCTGGAATTAAGCAGACATCTCCTGACAGGGAGAATAATTAACCAGTGGAACAGCTTGCCTGAAGCAGCTGGAGGTTTTTAAGAAGAGGTTGGACTTCAGACATTTGTCTGAAATGGGATAAGGTCTCCTGCTCGAAAAGGGGGTTGAACTAGATGACCTCTAAGGTCCCTTCCAACTCTGTTATTCTATTAATTTTCCCCAAATTGAGGATGTCCAAATGGTCAGGCGACGGATGAAAAAGTCAAGATGTTGGCTGCTATGGCCTCATGAAAGCTCCAGATGTCTTTCACATCGTGTTGCCATGAGGGGCTTTATTCAGACAGCTGCGGCGACCATCTTGACTTTTTCCAACACAAACAAATACACACCTTGCAACCTGCAGCACAAATACCCTGTCGCCTTCCCTGCCTGCATGTTGCACCCTTTTCCTTCTGTCTCCTAGATATTAACGAGTGTGCCTCCAGCCCCTGCGTCAACGGGATCTGCCGGAACAACGCCGGCTCCTTTGCCTGCGAGTGCTCGCCTGGAAGCAAACTGGATCCCAGCGGCACCATTTGTGTTGGTAAGGAACTGCCCTAACCAATAATGTTCATAGGGCTGGGCTTTAGAGCCAGGGTCTGGGGTCCTGGACTCTGGATGTGTGTGCAAAGGAGGGCGTAAGGTCTTGCCTCAGCTATCTACTCAGGAAAGCATGACTCTTGAAACGAACGTTATTTCAAAAGAACGTTTACTGAAAGAAAGTGATTGCAAGGAAGTCAGGCAGAATCTGAAGTTCCCGCGCAAACTGTTAAGCTAAATTCCCCAATCTGCAAACCCCACCCTGATGCCCCAGTCCGTCAGGAGCCAATCTGCTGGCGCAAAGGTGTTATGAGAACTCCGAGGCCAGTCCAGATGGCCCACCTCCCACCTCCCAAATTCCCATACAGATACATCAAAGCGAAGCAGCAAATTCTCTACTCCCCATACTACATCCCCCCCTTCTTTTGGAATGGCAGCGTTCCGACAGGGACCTGACAGAGGGTGCCAGGGAACGATCACCCCATTTAATGGAATATGTGGATGACGTATTGAGGAAGGAAGGGAAGAGAAGCTGGCTAGGCAACCATCAGAGAAGAGAGGCAGGAGGCCTCAGTGACTCAATGGTCGGGTGAAGAAACTTAAGAAGGACCCAACCTAATGGATCAGGCGGTTAAAAGTGACGGCGGGAAATTTGTCCTTTCAGACTTGCAAGATTCTGTTATTGTAGCTGTTAAGATGTTTAATTTAGTAGCAGGAACAGTAAAAGTGTGCAGTGGGCCAGAAGACACAATTGTAGTTGATTGGTAGGACTCATGCATGAGGTAATCTACACTGTGATTGGTTGTTATAAGTATAAAGGGGGAGTTCCCCTTTTTTCCCGCCTTTTTCTTCTGTGTGCTCTGTATACTTTTTGATTTACGTCATGTTGTTCCTATGTTCCTGACTATCTTGTCTGCTCATGCATGAGGCAACCTTGTCATGATTCCGACAGATGAAACTCTTCAAAAGAACTTTGAGGCATTGTTTACCTTAAAGAATCTTTATTTGGAATAGCATAATATCAGCACTGCATAATCAAAGCCAAAAGCTGAATTCCCCTTCCCTGAACACATAGTATCAAAGCACAATTCCTTCCTTCAATTAACAGTCATAAATTTCACATTCCCCAATTAGCTTGAAGACAGCCACCAATTCCTTATCAGCTCGGGTTACAATAACCTTGTTTCTCAGGCTAGGGTTAGTGTTGTTATATTTAGCTGGACATCGTTCACATTCCCCCCTCCCAGCATCATCTAACTCTAAAAGCAAAAGGTAAAAGATGGTTACATTTCCATCTGTTGTCAATGCAAAAACATCCGATGTTAGCAGTGTTGACAATCTACACTGTGACTGATTGCTGTGGGTGTAAAGGGGGAATTTCCCTTTTTTCCCCATTTTTTTTCTTCTCTGTGTTCTTTATACTTTTTTATTTACCTCATGGTGTTCCTGTGTTCCTGATTATCTTGTCTGCTTCTGCATGAGGCAATCAACGCTATAATTGGTTGCTGGGTATAAAGGGGGAGTTTCCCTTTTTTCCCGCCTTTTTCTTCTGTGTGCTCTGCATGCTGTTTAGATTTACCTCATGATGTTCCTGTGTTCCTGACTATCTTGTCTGCTCCTGCATGAGGCCATCTACACTGTGATAGGTTGCTGTGGGTGTAAAGGGGAAGCTTCCCTTTTTTTTCTGCCTTTTTCTTCTGTGTGCCGTGAATGCTGTTCTGTGATTTACCTCATGATGTTCCTCATAATGATGTAGTGATGTGCCTGACTATCTTATTTACTGTAAATCAGTGGTTCTCAACCTGTGGGTCCGGACCCCATTTGGGGTCGAACGACCATTTCACGGGGGTCGCCAAACAACGCAGTCCGTCATTTTTCTCCCCTTTTCCTTAGCTGTGCTACTCCTTTTTATTCTATTGGCTTTTGAAAGCCAATAGAATAGACTCTCTTGAATAGAGTCTAATTCTATTGGCTTTCCAAAGCCAATAGGAATTGTCCAGGCTGTCTCTGCCCTGCTGAGCCTGCCAAAAGTCCCATTCTGCCAATGGTGCTGCACCCGTTGAGTAGTCCTCGACTTACGACCGGTTGAGTAGTCCTCGACTTACACCAGTTTGGGGGGGGGGTCGCGGCATTAAAAAGATTGAGAACCACTGCTGTAAATATAGCTGTAAAATATATTTATTTATATCAACGTGCAAGTTCGTCTCAGCATCTCTGACTTCAGTTGGGACACCTGCTGCGCCATCCCCTTACAATATCTTTACTGTAAAATGGAATTATCTCGTTTGGTTGTGCAAGACGGTGGGCTGGATGAACCGTTTCTCGCCAGCAAGTGGGAACCAAGGTGTACTTTTCTAACACCTGGCCACGTGCAATGATGCCTCTTTGCTGCAGACCCCACCCCCTCCCACCCATCTCTCTGCTTTCCCGCCCCAGACAGCATGAAGGGCACCTGTTGGTTCAACATCCAAGAAGGACGCTGTGAAGTCAACATCAACGGGGCTACCTTGAAGTCCGAATGCTGCGCCACGTTGGGGGCTGCCTGGGGCAGCCCCTGTGAACGCTGTGAGATCGGTAAACTGAGATTGGTAAAGGGACTCCGATCCACGGGGTGCCTTCCTTTGGGTCTCCCAACAAGCCACCATGCCACAAGGCTTTACCCTTTGTCTCTCTTCGGTTCCAGATGCCGCCTGTCCACGAGGTTACGCCAGGAGGAAGGGTGTCTCTTGTGAAGGTAGCTTCCATCTCTGGTTGGTGAGCCCTGCCTTGTCTCTCCAGGGGCTGGGTACGGCGCTCCCCAACCTCCGAAAAAGAGGAATTGGTTGTCTCTGAGAGATTCGGGAGGAAGGATGTGGAGATACTCGGAGACAACCTGCTGTGGAACCTGGCAGAAAGCTCCTTCCCCACCGGTGAATGGTCGAAGAACATCCCAGCCAGGTTCTTCTCAAGTTGGACTGCTCAAGCGTGGACAGGACCTCAGCTCCGTTCTGCTCAGATGGGAGATTTCCCAGCAGTCTGGATGGTGCCCTTCCAGAAGAACGCTAGGGAGGTCTTCTAGGGCTGCCCCGGCCGTGGCCGCCAGCAGGAGCTTCTGTCCTCCAACCAGTGTTTCTCTCTGCCCCACCAGATGTGAACGAGTGTGACGTCTTCCCGGGGGTCTGCCCCAACGGCCACTGCGTGAACACGGCGGGGTCCTTCCGATGCGAATGTCCAGAGGGCTTGACCTTGGATGGTTCTGGACGGACCTGCGTGGGTGAGGACCGGGTGATATGACTCATCTAGCCGCCTTCTTCTCTTGGGGAGCGCTCAAACTGAAGGAAGAAAGGAAATGAAGGAAGGGGAGGAGGGAGGATAGAAAGAGAAGGAAGGAAAGAAGGAAGGAGATAAGAAGGGAGAGGGAAGGAAGGAAGGAAGGAAGGAAGGAAAGAAAGAAAGAAAGAAAGAAAGAAAGAAAGAAAGAAAGAAAGAAAGAAAGAAGAGGCAAGGAAAAAGGAGAGGAGAGGGGAGGGGAGACAGGAAGGAAGAAAGGAAACAGCAATGAGTGAGGAGGCAAGGGAAAAGGAGATGGGGAGAAGAGAAGAGAGACAGAGGATGGAAGGAAGGAAAGAAGGAAAGAAAGAAAGAAAGAAAGAAAGAAAGAAAGAAAGAAAGAAAGAAAGAAAGAGAAAGAAGAGGCAAGGGAAAAGGAGAGGGGAGGGGAGGGAAGACAGGAAGGAAGGAAGGAAGGAAACAGCAATGAGTGAGGAGGCAAGGGAAAAGGAGATGGGGAGAAGAGAGACAGAGGAAGGAAGGAAGGAAGGAAAAGAAAAAGAAAGAAGGTGAGAGAGAGAAGGAAAGAAGGAGGAAAGGAAGGAAGGAAACAGCAATGAGTGAGGAGGCAAGGGAAAAGGAAAACGGGGAGGAGAGGAGACAGAGAAAGGAAGGAAGGAAGAAAAAGAAAGGAAGGAAGGAAGAAAAAGAAAGGAAGGAAGGAAGGAAGGGAGAATCCCCGCTCTCTGCTTTTTCACTAAATCCTCACCCCAGCGTACTGACTTCTCCGTTCCTTCTCGCTTCTCCCCCATCCAGACGTGCGGCTGGAGCAGTGTTACATGAAGTGGGCCGAGGACGAGTGCACCGTGGCGCTGCCAGGGAAATACCGCCTTGACCTTTGCTGCTGCTCCGTTGGCGCGGCCTGGGGCAAGGACTGTGAAGAATGCCCCAAGCCCGGCTCGGCCGAATTCAAAGCCATCTGTCCGCGGGGACCTGGCTTTGCCAACAGGGGAGACATCTTATCCAGCCGGCCCTTTTACAAAGGTGTGAAGAGAGTTTGCGGACGGGCGATTGCGAAAACCCACCAGCGGGGAAGTCAAGGAGGGCTGAGAACCACCGGAAGGCTTAGCACAGGGGTCAGCCTTAAGTGGGGAGTAAGGCAAAGATTGGGGATCCCCCTTAAACCACTGCTGGGGGGGGCGGCAATAGAGGTTTGTGCATCGCCGAAGCAGATTTGCATGCTGACAGTGCTGTGCTATTGGCCGAGAACCTGAAGAATTTGCAGCGAATGTTTGATCGAATGTATCATGCAACGAAGATCAAATGTAATGAGTTTCTCAAAGATTGGGGGTGCCCTCTTAAACCACCAAAGCACAAGGTTATAAGGCAGGGACGGTGAACCGAGTGCCCAAACTGCAACCCACTTACGCATCCTCGGGTGCCGGGTGGGCGTGGCCCCTTGGGTGGGCGTGGCTGCGGTGGTAACGGCAGCCTGGGTGGGGCTAAAAAGTTCAATCAATCAATTCCAACTTGGCAAAATCTTTTTTTTTCCCGCGAGAAGTTGAAATGGACTGATTGATTGAACCTTTTTTTCTTTTTTGCAAACGGCGGCAGAGGCCTCAAGCGAAAAGGTTTTATAAAACCCAGCTGAAGGCCCAGGACTGGGACGACGGCGCGCGTGCCCACAGAGAGGGCTCTGCGTGCCGCCTCTGGCACCCGTGCCACGGGTTCGCCACCACTGTTATAAGGGATATTTGGAGTGGGGGAGAGGGAAACGGGACAATGCAAGTGTGTTGATTGAGGGAACAGATTCATTTTGTATGCTGGCAAAGCTGTGCTGCTGGCCGAGAACCTGAATAATTTGCAGCGAATGTTTGATTGAATGTCTCACGCCACGAAGATCAAGTGTAGTGAGCTTCTCAAAGCCTGGGAAATGGGAGGTCCGTTCTCTGGCGTTGCGTTTCTCCTCTGCAACACCGAAGCGTCTTTATCCTGGACAGAATGTCTCATTTTCCATGGTTCTGTTACATATGGCAGTGTTTCCCAAACTTGACAATTTTAAGGCATGTGGACTTCAACTCCCAGAATTCCACAGCCAGCATTGCTGGCTGTGGAATTCTGGGAGTTGAAGTCCACATGCCTTAAAATTGTCAAGTTTGGGAAACACTGCAGTATGGATATCCCTCCTCAAGCATTTGTATCTCCTCTTCCAATAAGGACAGGAGCGTGCACTTCCAACCGGTGTAGTTTGAGTGTCTGTGGAGCTTCTCCGTCACCCGGGTCCTAAAGGTGTTTTTTTCAAGAGACAACTGGTTTTTTTTTTCGTTTTTCTTTGAAGACGTTTCACTTCCCATCCAAGCAGCTTCTTCAGTTCGGACTGAATGGCGGAGAATGGAAGAATTTATATTCCTTGCAGTCATCTGGACATTAGTACTCTCTCTGAGAGTCATTGAGGCCACCTGGAGATTTATCTGTGCCCTCAAAAGTGTGGAACTTGTTTGGAAATCCTGAAAGGACAGTGTTGTAAACAGGAGATAGGTGGTGTCATATCCCTCCCCCTCTGTTGAGACAGGCCTGGTCAGTCTTAATGTAGATGTTTCTTCCTTCCTTTCTTCCTTCCTTCCTTTTCCTTCCTTCCTTCCTTCCTTCCTTCCTTCCTTCCTTCCTTCCTTTCTTCCTTCCTTCCTTCCATCCTTCCTTCCTTCCATCCTTCCTTCCTTCCTTCCATTCTTCCTTCCTTCCTTCCTTCCTTCCATTCTTCCTTCCTTCCTTCCTTCCATCCTTCCTTCCATCCTTCCTTCCCTTCCTTCCTTCCTTCCTTCCTTCCTTCCTTCCTTCCTTCCTTCGACCCCTCTTTCAAACCAGCCATCCTCCCTGTCCAAAATGTGGACTTTTCTGTCTTCAAAACAGTGGCCTCCAGGCGGCCTCAATGAATCTCAGAAAGAGCGCCAAGGAATACATACCCGTTCCCCACCATTCAGTCAGAACTGAAGAAGCTTCTGGGATGAGAAGCGAAACGTCTTCCCGGGAAAACAAAGAAAGTTCAGTTGCCTCTTGAAAAAAAAAGCCACTTTGGGGGTCCTTTGAGTTGGCTTTTTAGGCAGGAGGACAAAAGTTGCAGATAAATTGCAGTCCACCCACAAAGCTTCCTACACACTCTCCTTGCAGCATGATGTGGCTTGGAGTCTTCTGCACATATCCGCTCCCCTGTGAAATTCTCCATTTGTTCCCTCGAGTTGCTTGCTCAGTGAGTCCATTCTATGAATTTCCTTATATCCCAGAGCTCCTTTTTTTTTAAAGAAGGCAACCAGACTTCCTGGTTTTTCTTTGAAGTCGTTTCGCTTCTCATCCCAGAAGCTTCTTCAGCTCTGACGGGATGGTGGAGAAATGGAAGGATTTATACTCCTTGCAGGCAGCTGGTCCTTTGCCTTCCTTTAGAGAGGCGTTGAAGCTACTTGGAGATTTATGTGTGTCATCATGGGTCTTATTATTCTTTGAAGACCTTTCGCTTCTCATCCCAGAAGCTTCTTCAGCTCTGACGGGATGGTGGGGAAGGGTTTATACTCCTTTCAGAGAGCCAGTCATTTGCATCCTTTTAGAGGGTCGTTGAGGCCACCTGGAGGTTTATCTGTGTCCTCAGGGTCAGCTGAGGGATGCAAATGGGTGTGGAGCCTTTTCTTTGAAGACGTTTCACTTCTGCTCTGACGGGATGGCGGGGAAGGGAAGGATTTATACTCCTTGCAGACAGCTGGTCGTTTGCGTTCTTTCGGAGAGCTGTTGAGGCCACTTGGAGCAGGGGAGGGGGAGGGAATACGACACCATCTATCTCCAGTCCACAAAACAGTCCTCTCAGCAGTTCCAAGAAGGCTCCACGCCCATTTGCACCACTCAGCTGACCTTGAGGACACAGAGATAAACCTCCAAGTGGCATCAACGACTCTATAAAAGGAGGCAAATGACCAGCGGTCTGCCAGGAGTATCAATCCTTCCCTTCCCCACCGTCCAGTCAGAGCTGAAGAAGCTTCTGGGATGAGAAGGGAAACGTCTTCAAAGCAAAACCAGGAAGTCCAGTGGCCTCGTGAAAAAAGCACCTTTGGGACCACTGTGACCGGACGACGGAGAATCTCCATGGACCGTTGGCTTCCTTATACGATTCTTGAAACTGCCTCCGCTTGGTCGGTAGCGTGTAGGATACCCCCTAGTTGCCAACCCTTGGCCAATGGCCAATTCCTCCAAAGAATCTGAAAGGAGGCGGGGTTTTTTTCCGGCCCGGTAAAGTTCATAAATGGACCTGGAAAGAAATGGGCTTTTCTGTAGCTCAGGAACGAAAGAACGGGGCTCCCGACAGGGCGAAGGGGCTGCCCTGGGGCTGCTCAAGGAATGGGGGGGGCTTTTGGCATTGTGGGGGGCGATACTGAGCCGTGCTCTTTCTGCCTTCCCCAGATGTGAACGAATGCAAGATGTTCTCTGGTCTGTGCACCCACGGCACCTGTCGCAACACCATCGGGAGCTTCCGGTGTCTCTGCGGCAGCGGCTTTGCTCTGGACGCCGAGGAGAGAAACTGCACAGGTGAGCCCAGGGGCCAAAAACCTATCGCTCCTCTAAGGTCAGTCGGTTGATTGGCCCCCGGAATTCCTGCTTCTGACTTTGCCAGTGAAATTCCTTCCTTCCTTCCTTCTTTCCTTCCTTCCTTCCTTCCTTCCTTCCTTCCTTCCTTCCTTCCTTCCTTCCTTCCTTCTCTCTTTCTCCTTTCCTTCCTAATTCCCACTTCTTCCTTCCTTCATCTCTTCCTTTATTTCCTTCCTCCCTCCCTCCCATCCTTCTTTCCTTCCTTCATTCCACCCTTCCTTCCTCTTTCCTTCCTTCTTCTTTCCACCCTCCCTCCCTCCCTTTCCTTCTTTCCTTCCTCTCTTTCTCCTTCCTCCCTCCCTTCTTCTTTTCTTCATTTCTTTCCTTATTCCCTCCCTCCCTCCCATCCTTCTTTCCTTCTTTCCACCCTTCCTTCCTATGTCCTTCCGTCTTCTTTCCACCCTCCCTCCCTTCCTTCTTCCCTCCCTTCTACCCTTCCTTCCTTCCTTCCTTCCTTCCTTTTCTCTTTCTCCTTTCCTTCCTAATTCCCACTTGTTCCTTCCTTCATCTCTTCCCTTCTTTCCTTCCTTCCTCCCTCCCTTCCTTCTTTCCTTCTTTCCTTCCTCTCTTTCTCCTTCCTCCCTCCCTTCTTCTTTTCTTCATTTCTTTCCTTATTCCCTCCCTCCCATCCTTCTTTCCTTCTTTCCACCCTTCCTTCCTATGTCCTTCCCTCTTCTTTCCACCCTCCCTCCCTTCCTTCTTCCCTCCCTTCTATGCTTCCTTCCTCTCTTCTTATTTCCTTTCTTCGTCCCTCCCATCTTTCCTTCCTTCTTTCCACCCTTCTTTCCTCTGTCTCTCCCTCCCTCCCTTCTCTCCTTCCTTCATTCTTCCCTCCCTTCTATGCTTCCTTCTTTCTACCCTTCCTTCCTTCTTTCCTTCCTTCCTTGCTCTCTTTCCTTATTTCCTTCCTCCCTCCCTCCCATTTTTCTTTCCTTCTTTCTTTCCACCCTTCTTTCCTCTATCTCTCCCTCCCTCCCTCTATTCCTTTTCTCCTTCCTTCCTTCTTCCCTCCCTCCCTCCCTTCTTTCCATCCTTCCTTCCTTTCCTCCCTCCCTCCTCTTTTCTGTCCGTCTGTCCCTGGCTAATGCCAAACCATTCTAGGTGATAAAGAATCTTTATTTCAACTAAGTATGTTCAGATGCTCGACCTTTTCCATTTCCAGACTGCTGGTTTTCCTTTTCAACCGTTCTGCTTTGTAAAAAAGCTGGATCGGAATAATTTGATTTTTTAAAATAATAATAATGCATTTCCTCACTCAGAGTTTGTCTCCAAATGCACTTTATTTCCAAGTATACGTTGCCCAAGTGGGCTTTTCCTCATTAAAATGCACATTTTATAGCGACTTTAGCCATTTTTTTCTCTTTTCCTGAACGAAAAGCTGTTTTGGTCCATTCAGAAAAGGGCCCAAAACTGCCAACTCAGAAATCCACCCGTTAGGAGAAATGCAGAGCAATCGAACCCAATTTGTAAAGACTGTAAATCAATAATAATAATACAGTTGGAAGGGACCTTGGAGGTCGTTTAGTCCAGGGCTTTTCAACCTTTTCATCCATTGTACCACTTTTAGGATATGGCAACATCCGAGTACCACCAGGCGCCTAGCAAGGGGTCAAAAACGTGATGACCCAAAAAAAAAGGGAAAAAGTGATAAAGTACAGGTAGTCCTCGACTTACAACAGTTTGCTTAGTGACTGTTCGAAGTTAAAATGGCACTGAAAAAAGTGCCCCCCCAAGCCACAGCCGAGCAAGACACCTTTGTTTTGTTTGTTTTTTATTTCCCCCCCCCCCCCCGTCTGCTGGGTGGTTGCAGCAGGTTTTGGTCACTTCACCTGACCCTGGGACACTGTGACCGTCATAAATATGAAGCAGTTGCCAAGCCTCTGAATGTAAATCACAAGACCCTGGAGAGGCTGCAACGTTCCAGCTGATCAGCGCTTCTTCTGGGCTCAGCAGAAGCCCCAGGATCAGTGCTGCTTTCCAGCTGGAGCCTGGCGCTGATCCTGGTGCTTCCGCTGAGTCCTGACAGCCCCAAAGAAGCGCCAATCAGCTGGAAAGTGGCACTGATCCTGGCGCTTCCGCTGAGCCCTGACAGCCCTGCAGCTCCAGCCGTCTCTCTCTCAGGCTTGTGCGGTGCTGCCCCCGGTTCATTCTCCTCCTCCACTACCCCTTTTGTAGGATGGTCGCGTACTACCTGCCAGGGGCCAATGTACCACAGGTGGTACCCGTACCACTGGTTGAAAAGCCCTGGTCTAGTCCAACCCCCTGCTCAGGCAGGAAATTCTATATCATTTCTTGGGTTGTTGATCATTTGTTCACCGGGGACGGGCAAATCTCTTTAAATTTCTCAACCCTGGCAGATTTAAAAGGCGTGGACTTCAACTCCCAGAATTCCCCAGCCAGCACAGCTGGCTGGGGAATTCTGGGAATTGAACTCCGCCCGTCTTGAAGTTGTCAAGGTCGAGAAACATAACTGTAGACCGTAACTCTCGGAATTCCCTGGCAGGCATCCATTAGTCTGAAATGATAGTAAAATCTGGGGGATAGACTAGAAGACCTCCAAGGTCCCTTCCCACCTTCTGATTCTACATTCTGATGTGATGCTAACATGGATGCCGGATGAATGTTCTCAGAGAGCAAATTGCCACCGATCCACCCGTGTGGATCAGACCTGTGAGTTGGCTGCCACGGGAGCGTCCGGGAATGCTGGTGGTCCAGATGGCGGGTGCCATTTTGCTCTTCCTGTACAAGAGGTGGGGCTTCATTTGGGATGCCACACCCACCCGCTGTCTGATTGGAGCCACCCCCGGATGTCCTTGTGCTGGAATGCCTTCTGGGAAACGGATGCCAGCCATGACTGGAGGACAGGATGCCTCTGTGTGGCCCCACAACCCTGGAAGACCCACCATTCTCCTGGCAGTTGGCCAACAAGTCAACATTGCCCTTATGGTGGGACGTCCGTCCTATTTGAGGGTGGGCTTCTCTATATTCTTGTGGGCCACCAAGATCTCAGCCGAATCTCAACCAGATTCTGGGGAAACTCCCAGGGCCTCTGGAAACCCACCAGATCCATCCAGGGAAAGTGATCTGATCAGATCTCCATTGCCAACTCAAAGGATCTGCCCAGGAGAAGGAACCGCGTTCAACGTTTTGCCCTTTCTGGTCCTTTCACGTCCGCTCTGGGACCAAGACCAGTTCTGGTGTCCTGGACCTATATAACAGGTGTGTCGGGACCGACGTAACGTGGATCAGGTCCGTGGCTGTCCCAGTGGCCGTGAACAGGAGATACCCCAGACTTCTGGAGCTGAAGATCCTGTCACGTCTGCTCCATGACCAAGGCCAGTTCTAGTGTTCTAGACCACACGTGTGTGTCAGGACCTACATAATGTGGATCAGGTCCGTGGCTGTCACGGTGGCCGTGAACAAGAGATACCCCAGACTTCTGGAGCTGAAGATCCTGTCACGTCTGCTCCATGACCAAGGCCAGTTCTAATGTTCTAGACCACACGTGTGTGTCAGGACCTACATAACGTGGATCAGGTCCGTGGCTGTCCCGGTGGCCGTGAACAGGAGATACCCCAGACTTCTGGAGCTGAAGGTCCTGTCACGTCTGCTCCATGACCAAGGCCAGTTCTAGTGTTCTAGACCACACATGTGTGTCAGGACCTACATAATGTGGATCAGGTCCATGGCTGTCATGGTGGCCGTGAACAAGAGACACCCCAGACTTCTGGAGCTGAAGATCCTGTCACGTCTGCTCCATGACCAAGGCCAGTTCTAATGTTCTAGACCACACGTGTGTGTCAGGACCTACATAACGTGGATCAGGTCCATGAACAGGAGATACCCCAGACTTCTGGAGCTGAAGTTCTCCCCACGTGACCCATGTGGGCCACCGTGTGGAGCAGCCTCTGGAGGTGCACCCCAACCTCCCAAGGAATTGGGGACCCTCACTGTCTCCCAAGGAAGCTCCTGTTGGGCCCTGCCTTGATCCTCCTCCTCCTCTCCCCCACCCCCACCCCAGATATAGACGAGTGCCGGATCTCCCCAGACCTGTGTGGCCACGGCGCCTGCGTCAACACGCCCGGCGGTTTTGAGTGCGAATGCTTCGAAGGCTACGAGAGCGGCTTTATGATGATGAAGAACTGCATGGGTAAGGACGACGGGGTGGGGGGCAAATGGGTTGGGGGGGCTGCAAATATGCTTGCTTTGCTTCTGCGGCAAGGAAGGTCATAGAGTGCAGCCAAAACTACTTAACGACTATCTCTCTTAACGATGGAAGTTTTAGATAAGACAACCTTTATTGTTAGATAAGAGTCTTAACCTTTGGGTTGAGTTCTGGTCGTAAGTGGCTGACTGACCTTTTTATTCTTTTTTTTTTGCTTTCTCCATTTCCTAGTGTGCATCGGCAGGAACCTTTCTTGCTTCTTGACCTTTTCAAAAACCAATTTGAATATCCAGTCTCTCATTTCCATACCCACCCAGGGCTCTGATCTATATAGAACAGAACAGAACAGAACATAGAATATAGAATATAGAATAGAATAGAATAGAGCAGAATATAGAATAGAATAGAATAGAATAGAATAGAATAGAATAGAATAGAATAGAATAGAATAGAATGTAGAATAGAATAGAATAGAGCAGAATATAGAATAGAATAATATAGAATAGAATAGAATAGAATAGAATAGAATAGAATAGAAGAATAGAATAGAATAGAATAGAATAGAATAGAATAGAATAGAGAAGAACATAAAATAGAATAGAATAGAGAAGCAAATAGAATAGAATAGAATAGAATAGAATAGAATAGAGCAGAATATAGAATAGAATAGAATAGAATAGAATAGAATAGAATAGAATAGAATAGAATAGAATAGAATAGAATAGAATAGAACAGAACTGAATTGAATACAAGCAACAAAGTTATAGTCATAAGAAGATAAGGTTAGGTAATAGGAAAGATGAGGAGAATCGTAGTAATACAGCTTTACTAAGTAGTTTGACAGGAATTAGTTGTTTAGCAGAGTGATGGCATGGGGGGAAAAAAACTGTCCTGGTGCCTTGTTGTTTTGGTGTGCAATGCCCTACAGCAGGCATGTCAAACTTGTCAAGTCACGTGACGTTGTGCGACGTATCGTGACTTTTCCCTCATTGCTGGCAATGGGTGGGTGCAATTTTGACGTGACGCATCTGGCCCATGGGCCAGCAGTTTAACATGCCTGCCCTATAAGGTTGTCTTGAGGGAAGAAGCTGAAATATTTCATTATTATTGTGAACAACAACAACAACAACAATAATAATTCATTATGTGGCTAATGTGGGAAATTAAGAACATGGCAGGACTAGAACTCACTATCAGCTGGTGTCTCAAAATCAACCAGCTGGCTTTCATGGCTAAGGCGGGACTAGGCCAGCGTCTTAACCGCTGCACCAAACTGGCCCTCTAGCTTAGTACAGGTAATCCTTGACTTATGACTGCAATTGAGCTTGGGGGTAACTTATGGCAGTTGTTAAGCAGGTCATCACGGGACCACATCCGATGTTGCGACCTTAAGCCTACGCTGCAGTCGTTAAGACAACGACACAACTGTTACAATGCAAATGCAATCGTTGTTAAATGAAACCGTTTTCGTCACTGGGGACTTCGGATGTAATTGCCCGAAATTGACAAAAAATGAAGAAAGCCGTGATGAAGTGTGGCCCCTGGAAGCTGCCAACAGCCATAAATGTGAGCGGGTCGCCAAGGGCCCGAAATGTAAATAAATGACCCTGGGGAGGAGGGGCGAGCATCAGGTCACAAGTAGCTCTGGGGAAGTCTGTTGTAAGTGAGAACAGTTGTGAAGTGAACGGTCACTAAGCAAGGATTACCTGTAAGATATATAACACTTCAGCTGTCCCAAAGGTGTTTTTTTTTTCAGGAGGCAACTAGACTTTCTTGTTTTTCCTTTGAAGACGTTTCCCTTCCCATCCCAGAAGCTTCTTCAGCTCTGACTGGATCAGCGGTTCTCAACATATGGGTCGCGACCCCATTTGGGGTTGACCGACCATTTTACAGGGGTCGCCAAACAACGCAGTCCGCCATTCCCCCCCCTCAGGGGGCGGCGCCGCGCATGGGGGCGGCGCCGCGCATGCGCGGCACGTTTGTGTGACGGGGGTCGCCGTCACACAAACGTTGAGAAACGCTGGACTGGATGGTGAGGAAGGGAAGGATTGATACTCCTTGCAGACCGCTGGTCATTTGCCTCCTTTTAGAGGGTCGTTGAGGCCACTTGGAGATTTATCTCTGTGTCCTCAGGGTCACCTGAGCGTTGCAATTGGGTGTGGAGCCTTTTATTTGAAGATGTTTCACCTCTCACCCAGGAAGCTTCTTCAGCTCTGACTGGATGGTGGGGAAGGGAAGGATTTATACTCCTTGCAGAGAGAGCTGGTCATTTGCATCCTTTTAGAGGGTCGTTGAGGCCACTTGGCGGTTTATCTTTGTGTCCTCGGGGTCACCTGAGTGTTGCAATTGGGTGTGGAGCCTTTTATTTGAAGATGTTTCGCCTCTCACGCAAGAAGCTTCTTCTTTTTTTTTTTATTAAAAAGTTTTATAAATTTTACAAAAAATACAAAACAATACAAAAAACAAAAAACAACATATACAAATAAAAAACAAACATTACCCAACAAAACCCCCCTTCCCCAACCCCCACCCACTGCAAGAAGCTTCTTCAGCTCTGACTGGATCAGCGGTTCTCAACATATGGGTCGCAACCCCATTTGGGGTCGACCGACCATTTTACAGGGGTCGCCAAACAACGCAGTCCGCCATTCCCCCCCCCTCAGGGGGCGGCGCCGCGCATGGGGGCGGCGCCGCGCATGCGCGGCACGTTTGTGTGACGGGGGTCGCCGTCACACAAACGTTGAGAAACGCTGGACTGGATGGTGAGGAAGGGAAGGATTGATACTCCTTGCAGACCGCTGGTCATTTGCCTCCTTTTAGAGGGTCGTTGAGGCCACTTGGAGATTTATCTCTGTGTCCTCAGGGTCACCTGAGCGTTGCAATTGGGTGTGGAGCCTTTTATTTGAAGATGTTTCACCTCTCACCCAGGAAGCTTCTTCAGCTCTGACTGGATGGTGGGGAAGGGAAGGATTTATACTCCTTGCAGAGAGCTGGTCATTTGCATCCTTTTAGAGGGTCGTTGAGGCCACTTGGAGGTTTTCTTTGTGTCCTCGGGGTCACCTGAGTGTTGCAATTGGGTGTGGAGCCTTTTATTTGAAGATGTTTCGCCTCTCACGCAAGAAGCTTCTTCAGCTCTGACCAGATGGTGGGGAAGGGAAGGATTTATATTCCTTGCAGACAGCTGGTCATTTGCCTCCTTTTATCCTTGAGGCCACTCGGAGGTTTGTCTGTGTCCTCAGGGTCACCTGAGTGGCGCAAATGGGCGTGGAGTCTTCTTGGCTAGAGGATGTTTTCTGCCGAAAAGAAATGGCCAAAGAGGCTCCACGCCTATTTGCACAACTCAGGTGACCCGGAGGACACACAGAAGCCTCTGAGTGGCCTCAACGACTCTCCGAAAGAATGCAAACGACCAGCTGTCTGCAAGGAGTATAAATCCTTCCCTTCCCCACCATCCAGTCAGAGCAGAAGAAGGGAAATGTCTTCAAAGAAAAGGCTCCACACCCATTTGCACCCCTCAGGTGACCCGGAGGACACAGATAAACCTCCAAGTGGCCTCAACGACCCTCTAAAAGGATGCAAACGGCCAGCTGTCTGCAAGGAGTATAAATTCTTCCATTTCTCCACCATCCAGTCAGAGCTGAAGAAGCTTCTTGGAGGAGAAGCCAAACATCTTCAAAGAAGAACAAGGAAGTCCAGTTGCCACGTGAAAAAGCACCTCTGGGACAGCCGTGACCTGGAAGACTGCGAGCCTCCGTAGGCAAAACTCTTCCGCTGCTTTCCTAACTGAGCTGGGCTTTTTAATCTTCCAGATATTGACGAATGCGAGCGAGACCCTCTCCTGTGCCGGGGAGGGGTCTGCGTCAACACCGAGGGCAGCTTTGAGTGCCTTTGCCCTCCGGGCCATGAACTGATGGCCGAGGGCAGCGTCTGCGTGGGTGAGTAGAACAGCTGAGAGGCTTATTCTCAGTGGGGAAAACTCAGCAGGCGTGGGGACTGGCCCACTCTTCGCTACCTTCAGGATCCCAGGGGCTTGCGTGGAATCCTGTTTGCTGGGGTGGGAGAGGGCACAGCAGCAGCAAAGGGTTCTAGCCCTCCCCACTTGGGCTGGGAGCCCCCGGGTGGGACACCGAACGCCAGGCTGGAAGGACGCAGAACCTGATCGAAATAGAGGATCCCGTTCCAGAATGAATCGTTGGCGTCAGTGCCCAGTTTAATGCCCAGCTTGAACAGGGTATCATCCAGGATACCTCCACCACACTGAGAGGACACGCCACTGTGTGTAAACAGAGAGGCAACCCCCGCTCCCTCTTCTAGCACTGATGATGTTCCCTAGTTGGGTCATGAAACGTCTGCAAGGGATCCACCCAGCTCAGAGAGCATCAAGGACCCCATAGTTTTCCTCCTTCTCTATCAGCAATCTTCCTCCTCCTCCATTTCCTCCTCCTCCTCCTCCTCCTCCTCCTCCTCTTCCTCCTCCAATCCTATTCTCTTCTAGCCCTGATTATGTTCCCTAGTTGGGTCATAAAACGTCTGCAAGGAAACCACCCAGCTCAGAGAGCACCAAGGACTCTATAGTGCTCCTCTTCCTCCTCCTTCTCCTCCCCCCCCTCCACAAACCCCACTCCCTTGTAGCACTGATGATGTTCCCTAGTTGGGTCATGAAACGTCTGCAAGGAAGCCACCCAGCCCAGAGTCCACCAAGGGCCCTACAGAAAGGGAAACCCAGATAAGCAGGGATTGACACCAAACAAACAATCGAGCAGAAAACAACCCCCTAATCCAGCTACCAAGCAAAAAAAGGATAATACTCCCACCAACACCATCAAGGCAAAGCCACTGTATATAAACAGAAAGGAAATCCCACTCCTTTGAAGCACTGATAATGTTATCTAGCTGGGTAACAAAAGGTCTGCAAGAAAACCACCAAAGTCAGAGAGCGCTGAGGATCCCACAGACTCCGACTCCTTCTGGCCACAAACCCCACTCCCTTCTCACACTGATGATGTTACTTAGTTGGGTCATGAAATGTCTGCAAGAAAACCCACCAAGTTCAGAGAGCACTATGGACCCCACAGTCGTCGTCCTCCTCCTCCTCCTCCTCCTCCTCCTCCTCCTCCTCCTCATAAACCTTCTAGCACTGATAATGTTCCCTAATTAGGTTATGAAACGTCTGCAAGAAAACAGCCAAGCACAGAAAACACCAAGGACCCCACAGTCTTTTTCTTCCTCTTCCTCCTCCTCCTCCTCCTCCTCCACCTCCACCTCCATCTCCCATAATCTTCATTCTCTTCTAGTACTGAAGATGTTACCTAGTCAGGTAATGAAATGTCTGCAAGAAACCCCACCATGCTCAGAGAGCACCAAGCACCCCACAGTCCTCCTCCTCCTCCTCCTCCTCCTCCCCCACTCCCTTCTAGCACTGATAATGTTCCCTAGTTAGGTTATGAAATGTCTGCAAGAAAACAACCCAGCTCAGACACTGCCGGGGACCCACTACGCCAGCGGTTCTCAACCTGTGGGTCGGGACCCCATTTGGGGTCGAACGACCATTTCCCGGGGGTCGCCAAACAACGCAGTCCGCCATTTTTTTCCCTCTTTTCCTTAGCTGTGCTCTTCCCTTTTATTCTATTGGCTTTTGAAAGCCAATAAAATAGACTCTCTTGAATAGAGTCTAATTCTATTGGCTTTCCAAAGCCAATAGGAATTGTCCAGGCTGTCTCTGCCCTGCTGAGCCCGCCAAAAATCCCATTCTGCAAACGGTGCTGCACCAGTTGAGTAGTCCTCGACTTACGACCGGTTGAGTAGTCCTCGACTTACGACCGGTTGGGGGTCGCAGCATTAAAAAGGTTGAGAACCACTGCACTACGCCCAGTTCTTTTTAAGCAGCTCCTTTGCTGGTGGCCCTGTTAGAGCAGGAGAGGAGCGAGAAAGAGAGAGAGAAACATCTCATATCCTCATCCCTCTTGAGGTGGATGGGGTGCAGACCCTTGGCCCCGGTCCCGTGGTCGTGGCCAAAGTGGACCCGCTCTCTCAGCATCATGAGGCCACCTCTTACACCTCCGCTTTCGCAGATATCAACGAATGCTCCTTCAGTGACAGCCTGTGCCGGAACGGGCGCTGCGTGAACGTCGTTGGCACCTACCAGTGTGCCTGCGACTCCGGGTATCAGGCTACCCTAGACCGGCAGGGCTGTGTCGGTGAGTGTCCTACTTTTATTATTATTCTGTATCGTTATTTTGTTTTCATTATTCTACCATATCCTATTAATATTTATGATTGATTGTTTTCTTTTTATTAGGATAGTGTATTACATCATATGATTTTATTATTTGATCATCGTATCATTTTATTTTATGGTTTTATTTCCCCTTCTTTTATTGTGTTGTTTTATGTACACCCCACCCCCTGATGATCTTTATAAACAACTTGGCTTATTCTGGCCCCCGATGGCCTCCCCCGCAGATATCGACGAGTGCACCATCATGAACGGCGGCTGCGACACCCACTGTGCCAACGCGGAAGGCAGCTACGAGTGCAGCTGTGGGGAAGGCTACGCGCTGATGCCGGATAAGCGCTCCTGCGTGGGTGAGTGGCCCCACGAGGGTCCCGGGAGAGAATCCTGATGAGACCCACTTGCTTTCCTTTAAGACAGTGGTTCTCCACCTGTGGGTCGGGACCCCATTTGGGGTCGAACGACCATTTCACGGGGTCGCCAAACAATGCAGTCCGCCATTTTTTTCCCCCCTTTTCCTTGGCTGTGCTACTCCCTTTTATTCTACTGGCTTTTGAAAGCCAATAGAAGAGACTCTCTCGAATAGAGTCTCATTCTATTGGCTTTCAAAAGCCAATAGGAATTGCCCAGGCTGTCTCTGCCCTGCTGAGCCCGCCAAAAGTCCCAGTCTGCAAACGGTGCTGCACCCGTTGAGTAGTCCTCGACTTACGACCGGTTGAGTAGTCCTCGACTTACGACCGGTTGGGGTCGCGGCATTAAAAAGGTTGAGAACCACTGCTTTAAGAGGGGCACTAGCGGGTTGTGCAGTGGAGGGGAAGCAAAGAGGACCCAGATTCTGACCCCTTCTTAGCCACGGAAGCTCCTGGTGAGGCCCGAAGGGTGCTCTCTCAGCCCAACAGCTGGGGGGGGGGTCAGTGGGGAAGAGAAGCACAGGAGAGACCCGGATTCTAATCCTCCCTCGATCATAGAAGCTCCCTGAGGGAATATCTACATCAGTGCCCTCACTAGCCCAAGAAAACCTAGGGACGTTAAGCAGAGCATCTAGCTGGAATGGAGTATTATGGAAGAGGGGCTGGCTGGCTAACCCCATTTGGGGACCTGCTTGCACTTATTGTACTTAAGGTAAAGGGAGGGAGAAGGAGAAGGGGAAGGAAAGGAACAAAGAAGGAGTGGTGAAGAAGGAAATGGGAAGGAAGGAAGGAAGGAAGGAAGGAAGGAAGGAAGGAAGGAAGGAAGGAAGGAAGGAGAGAAAGAAAGAGAGAAAGAAAGAAAGAAAGAAAGGGAGGGAGGGAATGGAAAAAGGAAGGAAAGAAGGAAGGAAGGAAAGAAAGAAAGAAAGAAAGAAAGAAAGAAAGAAAGAAAGAAAGAAAGAAAGAAAGAAAGAAAGAAAGAAAGAAAGAAAGAAAGAAAGAAAGAAAGAAAGAAGGAAATGGAAAGGGAGGGAGGGAATGGAAAAATGAAGGAAGGAAGGAAAGGAAGAAAAATGGAAAGGGAGGGAGGGAATGGAAAAACAAGGAAGAAAGGAAGGAGGGAAAAAAAGAGAAAGAAAGAAAGAAAGAAAGAAAGAAAGAAAGAAAGAAAGAAATGGAAAGGGAGAGAGGGAATGGAAAAATGAAGGAAGGAAAAAGAAAGAAAGAAAGAAAGAAAGAAAGAAAGAAAGAAAGAAAGAAAGAAAGAAAGAAAGAAATGGAAAGGGAGGGAGGGAATGGAAAAATGAAGGAAGGAAAAAGAAAGAAAGAAAGAAAGAAAGAAATGGAAAGGGAGGGAGGGAATGGAAAAAGGAAGGAAGGAAAAAGAAAGAAAGAAAGAAAGAAAGAAAGAAAGAAAGAAAGAAAGAAAGAAATGGAATGGGACGGAGGGAATGGAAAAACAAAGAAGGAAAGAAGGGAGGAAGGAAAGAAATGGAAAGAAATGGAAAGGAAGGGAGGAATGGCAAAACAGGAAGGAAGGAAGGAGTCAGGGAGAGAGGAAGCAGAGAAGGAGACGGAGATGGAAGGAAAAAGAGGAAGAGGAGAAGGCAAAGAAGGAGGGGAAGCGGTCAACGCAGCCCCCCCAATCCGGTGCAATGAGCCCAGCAGAAGCGCCCCTCCCTCTGGCGCTCTTGAGCCAGGCCCCCCTCTCAGCCCCTCCTGCAGGGCTGTCGGGGGGGGGGCGAACCCCAGGGGAGCCTGGGGGGGCGTGAAGGGAGAGGGTGGGATCCAAATGAAACGAAGAGACGAGGGAGATAATGGAACCAAGCCCACGCCAAGTGACTTTTGCACGTCACCCCCTTCCCCTCCTCCTCCTCCTCCTCTCCCCCCCCCAGATATCGATGAATGTGAGGACACCCCCGATATCTGCAATGGCGGGCAGTGCACCAACATCCCCGGAGAATACCGCTGCCTTTGCTTCGACGGCTTCATGGCGTCCCTGGACATGAAAACCTGCATCGGTGAGACCATCCTGGCTGCCTCCCCCCCATATTATCCACCCTTCTCTGAGTGGGACAACCCCTGGAGATGTGTCTGGCAGCTCTATTCCCTGCTTCCTAACCCAGGTTTCTAGTCCTCAGGGCTCTCGGAAAAGACAAGGAGAAGGCTTGCAAAGAGCCAGGGTTGTGTGCCGCCCTTTCGAGGCGGGTGGCTAATAAATTCCGAGAAATAAAATAAAATAGAGTGGGGGGTATTTTTGCTGAGTCCGATTGACTGGCAGCATCAGTTTGGCCTTGGGGTGTCTCCGCTGGTCTTCCCCCCCCTCCCGCAGCCAAAGAAGCTTCCGTTTTTCCACCTCATCTTGGGGGGGGGGGCGTTTGAAAATTACTTCCTAGGTTATCTCGTAGGACAGTGTTTCCCAAACTTGACCATTTTAAGGCATGAGGACTTCAACTCCCAGAATTCCACAGCCAGCAACGCTGGCTGTGGAATTCTGGGAGTTGAAGTCCACATGCCTTAAAATGGTCAAGTTTGGGAAACACTGTCGTAGGAGATTTGGAACGGATGTGGGCGTTAGAGGCAGACGGGAAAGAGGAAGGGACAAGCGGAGGTTCTCGTTGCTTTGGGGGACCCCCTTGGGAGACCCCTTCATGCCTTTCCGTGGGACTGGAGGGGGATGAGGGGGCAGAGGGAGGCTGCAGGCAGTCCGAGAGGCGAGGGTGCAATAAAGTCTTCTGCAAATTTGCCCCTGGGTATTTTATTTTTTTCACTCAGGGCACGGGGAGGCAACCTTGGCTCTTTCATGACTCGTGGACTTCAACTCCCAGAATTCCTGAGCCAGCATGGGGGAAACTTTGGCCCCCTCATGGCTTGTGGACTTCAACTCCCAGAATTCCTGAGCCAGCATGGGAGAACTATGGCCCCCTCATGACTCCTGGACTTCAACTCCCAGAATTCCTGAGCCAGCATGGGGGAACTAGGGCCCCCTCATGACTCCTGGACTTCAACTCCCAGAATTCCTGAGCCAGCATGGGGGAACTAGGGCCCCCTCATGGCTTGTGGACTTCAACTCCCAGAATTCCTGAGCCAGCATGGGGGAACTAGGGCCCCCTCATGATTGGTGGACTTCAACTCCCAGAATTCCTGAGCCAGCATGGGGGAACTATGGCCCCCTCATGGCTTGTGGACTTCAACTCCCAGAATTCCTGAGCCAGCATGGGGGAACTATGGCCTCCTCATGGCTCGTGGACTTCAACTCCCAGAATTCCTGAGCCAGCATGAGGGAAACTTTGGCCCCTTCATGACTCGGGGACTTCAACTCCCAGAATTCCTGAGCCAGCATGGGGGAACTTTGGCCCCTCACGACTCGTGGACTTCAACTCCCAGAATTCCTGAGCAAGCATGGGGGAACTATGGCCCCCTCATGACTCGTGGACTTCAACTCCCAGAATTCCTGAGCCAGCATGGGGGAACTATGGCCCCCTCATGACTCGGGGACTTCAACTCCCAGAATTCCTGAGCCAGCATGGGGGAACTTTGGCCCCTCACGACTCGTGGACTTCAACTCCCAGAATTCCTGAGCCAGCATGGGGGAACTAGGGCCCCCTCATGACTCCTGGACTTCAACTCCCAGAATTCCTGAGCCAGCATGGGGGAACTAGGGCCCCCTCATGGCTTGTGGACTTCAACTCCCAGAATTCCTGAGCCAGCATGGGGGAACTAGGGCCCCCTCATGATTGGTGGACTTCAACTCCCAGAATTCCTGAGCCAGCATGGGGGAACTATGGCCCCCTCATGGCTTGTGGACTTCAACTCCCAGAATTCCTGAGCCAGCATGGGGGAACTATGGCCTCCTCATGGCTCGTGGACTTCAACTCCCAGAATTCCTGAGCCAGCATGAGGGAAACTTTGGCCCCTTCATGACTCGGGGACTTCAACTCCCAGAATTCCTGAGCCAGCATGGGGGAACTTTGGCCCCTCACGACTCGTGGACTTCAACTCCCAGAATTCCTGAGCAAGCATGGGGGAACTATGGCCCCCTCATGACTCGTGGACTTCAACTCCCAGAATTCCTGAGCCAGCATGGGGGAACTATGGCCCCCTCATGACTCGGGGACTTCAACTCCCAGAATTCCTGAGCCAGCATGGGGGAACTTTGGCCCCTCACGACTCGTGGACTTCAACTCCCAGAATTCCTGAGCAAGCATGGGGGAACTATGGCCCCCTCATGACTCGTGGACTTCAACTCCCAGAATTCCTGAGCCAGCATGGGGGAACTATGGCCCCCTCATGACTCGGGGACTTCAACTCCCAGAATTCCTGAGCCAGCATGGGGGAACTTTGGCCCCTCACGACTCGTGGACTTCAACTCCCAGAATTCCTGAGCAAGCATGGGGGAACTATGGCCCCCTCATGACTCGTGGACTTCAACTCCCAGAATTCCTGAGCCAGCATGGGGGAACTATGGCCCCCTCATGACTCGGGGACTTCAACTCCCAGAATTCCTGAGCCAGCATGGGGGAACTTTGGCCCCTCACGACTCGTGGACTTCAACTCCCAGAATTCCTGAGCCAGCATGGGGGAACTAGGGCCCCCTCATGACTCCTGGACTTCAACTCCCAGAATTCCTGAGCCAGCATGGGGGAACTAGGGCCCCCTCATGGCTTGTGGACTTCAACTCCCAGAATTCCTGAGCCAGCATGGGGGAACTAGGGCCCCCTCATGATTGGTGGACTTCAACTCCCAGAATTCCTGAGCCAGCATGGGGGAACTATGGCCCCCTCATGGCTTGTGGACTTCAACTCCCAGAATTCCTGAGCCAGCATGGGGGAACTATGGCCTCCTCATGGCTCGTGGACTTCAACTCCCAGAATTCCTGAGCCAGCATGAGGGAAACTTTGGCCCCTTCATGACTCGGGGACTTCAACTCCCAGAATTCCTGAGCCAGCATGGGGGAACTTTGGCCCCTCACGACTCGTGGACTTCAACTCCCAGAATTCCTGAGCAAGCATGGGGGAACTATGGCCCCCTCATGACTCGTGGACTTCAACTCCCAGAATTCCTGAGCCAGCATGGGGGAACTATGGCCCCCTCATGACTCGGGGACTTCAACTCCCAGAATTCCTGAGCCAGCATGGGGGAACTTTGGCCCCTCACGACTCGTGGACTTCAACTCCCAGAATTCCTGAGCAAGCATGGGGGAACTATGGCCCCCTCATGACTCGTGGACTTCAACTCCCAGAATTCCTGAGCCAGCCTGGCTCAGCTTGGAAACCTCTCCCTTTCCCCTCAGCATGGCTGGGTCAGGAATTCTGGGAGTTGAAGTCCTCGAGTCATACAAGAGCCAAGGTTGCCTACCCCTGATCCAGGGGATGAGAAAGTTTTGCAAAAGGCCAGCGAAATCACTGGCAGTGTTTAAAGGTGTGTGTGTGTGAGAGAGAGAGAGGGAGGGAGGGAGGGAGAGAGAGAGAGGGAGAATATGAATCAAGATCAAATGAAGTGTTAATACCACTTTACAATGCTGCATCCAGTTTTGGTCACCACGATGTAAAAAAGGACGTTGAGACTCTAGAAAGAGTACAGAGAAGAGCAACAAAGATGATTAGGGGACTGGAGGCTAAAACATATAAGGAACGGTTGCTAGAATTGGGTATGTCTAGTTTAACGAAGAGAAGGACGAGGGGGGACAGGATAGCAGTGTTCCAGTATCTCAGGGGCTGCCCCAAAGAAGAGGGAGTCAGGCTATTCTCCAAAGCACCTGAAGGCAGGACAAGAAAGAACGGATGGAAACTCATCAAGGAGAGAAGCAACCTAGAACTAAGGAGAAATTTCCTAATAGAACAATTAATCTGTGGAACAACTTGCCTCCAGAAGTTGTGGGTGCTCCAACACTGGAGGTTTTGAAGAAGAGATTGGACAACCGTTTGTCTGAAATGGTATAGGGCAGGGGTCTTCAAACGCGGCCCTTTTATGACTTGTGGACTTCAGCTCCCATAATTCCTCAGCCAGCGTGCCTGGCTGAGGAATTCTGGGAGTTGAAGTCCACTAGTCATAAAAGGGCCAAGTTTGAAGACCCCTGGTGTAGGTTTCCTGCTTGAGTAGGATTGGACTAGAAGACCTCCAAGGTCCATTCCAATTCTATTATTTGACTATTTGGCTGAAAAAGTGGCGTAAAAAGCCGGAAAAATTGATGCCAGTGTGTGTGTGTGTCCGTGCGCATGTGTGTTTGTGAGTGTTTTGTGAGTGTGTACCCAGCCTACCCTGGATCAAACTGGGATGCTCAGTCTGTCTCTTAAGTTCGGCCTCCTCCCAAGCCGACAGTCGTGGCCACCGCAGAAGAGGCCGGCGCGTCCTATTTGGAGAGGTGTCTAAACAAAGCCTTGTCCTCCCCCAGATGTGAACGAGTGTGACCTGAACCCCAACATCTGCCTGCACGGCGAATGCGAGAACACCAAAGGCTCCTTCATCTGCCACTGCCAGCTGGGCTACTTTGTCAAGAAGGGAACTACAGGATGCACAGGTAGGTAGGTCGTTCAGTCTAGGAGAAGAGCAGGCAGAGCTGGTGGGGGCGGTGTCAAGCAAGTCATTAGCCTAGAATCGTTATGTTGCCATAAGTCAGTGGTGGTGAACCTATGGCATGCGTGCCAGAGGCGGCACTCGGAGCCCTCTCTGTGGGCACGCACGCACGCTGTCACCCCAGCCCCACCTCCCCTCGTGGCCCCTTCCTCACCAGCATCCCCCCTGGAAGAGAGTCAGCCCTGGGCGTGGCAGGTGCAGACCAGCGCAGCCAGGCAGCAGGGACAAAATTTCACCCTCGCGCTCCATCGCGCGCAGATGATGCTGCGGGGCATGGGAGGGTGTGGCCACCATGGTGCTGCAGGGCCGCCTGGGTGATCTGCTGCAGTGGGCCATGGAGGTGGTGAGTGGCCCTGCGGGTGGGCAGGGGCAGAGTGGGTGGTGGGGAGGGGGTTGGGCAGTTTTTGGGCACGGTCTCTAAAAGGTTCGCCATCACTGCAGCTGGGCACCCCCTTGAGCAAGTGGGGCTGGGCTTGGAGCCGCAGGTGCTCGTGGGCCAGGCTGGGCATTTGACCTTTGCTGCCCAGGGCTCTGGGCAGCCCGCACCACCATCCAGCCCCCTCCCCCACATGGCCTGAGAAGAACAGTGAGGCTCCTCCAGTGGACCATGCCTTGGCACTTGCCCCGGTCCCACCCCCTTCTGCCAGAGACCCTCAGGTCTGTCCCACTCCTGCCCAGCCCCCCACAGGCACCCTTGATGTGAATGATGTAGATCTGGCCATGCCCACCCATTAGGCCACACCCACTCCATCCACACCCACCCAGTAGGCTGCACCCACCCTGCCCACACCCACCCGGCCCCCTGAGGGCAACCGCAATGCTGATGCGGCCCTCAATGAAATTGAGTTTGACACCCCTGGACTAGGAGAAGAGCAGGCAGAGCTGGTAGGGGCGGTGTCAAGCAAGTCATTAGCTTAGAATTGTTATGTTTCTATAAGTGGTCCAGGACCAAAGCCCCTAGAATTTCATTGGTCCTTATCTGGCGCCAATTGAGTATTGAAGCTTAATCGGCTAGATCAGGGCTCTCCAAACTTGCCAAATTTAAGACTTGTGGACTTCCAGACTTTAAAACTCTCAACTTTATTAACTTTTAAGCTATGCTGGGCTGAGAGATTCTGGGAATTGAAGTCCACAGGTCTTCAAAGTTGCCCAAACTTGGAGACCCCCTAGACTAGATTCTTCTACATAATGTCAGGCCTCTCGAGTCATTCTCGGGATGCTGCCATTTTGACATGGAGGGGGGAGGCTTTACTCTTTGGGAAGGGGGGAAGTTGTGGGCTCTGGGATGTGTGCTTTGTTCCCTCAACCTTTGGTGTATCCCTTTGGGTGTAAAGGGGAGGGAGGCATGTGCCTGGCGCCATCTGCCTTACCTCTGCTCCACTGGGAACCGCGCCTCATCGCTCTTTCACCTTCCAGTTCCCATAACAACTTCACACCTGTGGATTGGCTGGGCAGGGGTTTGAATTGAGGGGTTTAATGTAACGTTTTGCGTGGGAAATATTCAGATCTTGCCTTGCCTTTCTGCTTTCATTACCTCTCAATAAAAGTTCCTTTTGAAACACTGCCGGTTTCAAGAGTTCTGCTTTCTTGGGAGGATTAGCTGAGTCAGGACCTTACCCGTAGTCTTGAGCAATAAATCCTTTTTGAATGGGCAACTTAACGTGTAGTCCTGATTCTTTGTGCTCGGCATTTATTGTGCCAGCTCTCTCTCTCTCTCTCTCTCTCTCTCTCTCTCTCTCGTTATTTATGTTCAGTATACTGGGAGCTATGAAAGTCAGTGAACCCTTATAAATTAAGGAAAACTGAAAGAATTTGCTGGTGGGAAATCAAAAGACAGGAACTGAGAAATGGAGCTGGCTCTCATTTCACCCCCCCACCAGGCTTCTGGAGATGGGCGGCCAGAAGCCCACCCTTGCCATTTGGAAACGAAATGCCAAGCTTTCCACGTGCTCACTTTTTCCTTCTGTTCCCCCAGACATTGACGAGTGTGAAATTGGAGCTCACAACTGTGACATGCACGCTTCATGCATCAACATCCCAGGGAGCTTCAGGTGTAAATGCCGTCTGGGCTGGCTCGGCGACGGGTTCAAGTGCAACGGTGAGTGACCAGGGCCAGGGAAGGGCACCTGGCCGTCTGGCCTGGCTTGAGGGGGGACGATGTCTCACCAGCCTCGTCGCATAGTGCAGGGGAGAAGAGTCTCTGAGCCCGAACAAGACGTCCTTGACTTAACAACAGTTCATTTAGGGACTGCTCAAAGTTAACAACAGCACGGGAAAAAGTGATTATGACCATTGTTCACTCTTACGACCGTTCCAGCATCCTCGTGGTCACATGATCAAAATTCGGACACTTGGCTTCATATTTAATGAAGGTTGCAGAGTCCCAGGATCCAAGTCTCTTCCAACATTATTATTATTATCGATCATCGCACAGTCAGCCAGATGTTCAGACTGGATTTGGCATTTTGTCTACCTATCGAGTCCTTACCCAGGACCTGGGATAGGCAGATGTGGATGTTTGATGGTATTACAGGTATCGTCGCAGGATGGAAGCAGTTCCTAGTAAGGCCAACTTTTGCAATTGACTAATAGCGAATTTGTCAATGCCAATGGTGTTCAAGTGGTGCTCCAGTTGTTTTGGGATTGCACCCAAGGCGCCTATTACTATTGGTACTACCCTTGCTTGCTTTTGCCACAGTCTTTCTATTTCTATTTGTAGGTCTTTGTATTTTGTTATCTTCTCCAGTTCTTTCTCTTCTATTCTGCTATCTCCAGGCACTGCCACGTCCACTATCCAGACTTTTTTGTCTTTCTTATTGACGATTGTTAAGTCCGGGGTGTTATGTTGCAGGTGCTTGTCTGTTTGAATTCTGAAGTCCCAGAGCAGTTTAATTTTATCATTTTCTATGACTTTCTCTATTTTATGATCCCACCAGTTTTTGCTTACAGGCAAATGATATTTTTTGCAGATCTTCCAATGCACCATTGTTGCTACTTTGTCATGCCGCTGCTTGTAGTCAGTCTGTGCAATATTATTATTATTATTATTATTATTATTATTATTATTATTATTATTATTATTATTATTATTACTACTACTACTACTACTATTATTATTATTATCATACGATCCCCTTTTGCGACCTTCTGAAGGCAAAGTCAGTGGGGAAGCCAGATTCACTTAACTACCAGGTTGCCAACTTAACAACTGCAGGGATTCGCTTCACAAATGTGGCGAGGGAAGTTGTAAAATGGGGCAAAACTTACATTTTCCTTCTGACCCGCAGAAAAAACTTCCTCAAATCCCCAAACAAGTGACCCAGACCTAATCCACATATCAAAGGATAAGGTTTGCAAACACAAAGAGAGTTAATTAAATCAGGTCTCCCAGAGGAACTGCATGCTCACAAGAACAAACATACCTACACATATACAAAGAGAGAAAGTCTTGCTTAGCAACAGAAATTTTGGGCTCAATTGTGTGAGTTGACACTACTTGTACGTGAGATTTGCATCCGCGTCTGGATAACCACAGCCGGACCCCCTCAAAATGGAAAGGCGGGTTGTCCTCGACTTATAACGGTTTTTTTAGCAACCGTTCAAAGTTGCAAACAGGCACTGGAAAAAAAGTCGCTTACATTTGGTCCTCCTCACACTTACAACTGTCGCAGCGTTCATGTGATCGTGATTTGGGTGCTTGGCGACTGTCAGGGATTTACGACGGTTGCAGCATCCCAGGGTCTTACGAAGTCTCCCTTAACTTTAGCAAGACAAATCTATGGGGAAGTATCAGAGCATGCACAGTCTTATTGTGCTGAGGTAACTCAGGAGTAAATGCAGTACACAGTGGTTTGTAATTAAATGTGGTTTATATTACACTATATCTGCAAATATATACTAGAAATAAAATACATACACGTGGTGAGAATTCAGCAAACTCCAATACACGGCAGTTATAGCAGTCAAATGGTTGAGAGAGAAAAAGACTACAGCAAGAAAAAACCTTCCCTTTTATACTCAGCCTCTTAAAGGCACAGACACAGACCCTGCTGAGTCATTCCTAATATGGCACCACCCTATCATTGCATCATCCACATTACATTACACCTTTACCTCAGGGCTCTTCAACCTTTTCACCCACTGTACCACTTTTAGGATATGGCAACATCCGAGTACCACCAGTCGCCTACAAGGGGTCAAAAACTTGATGACAAAAAAAAAAAAAAAGGAAAAAAGTGATAAAAATACAGGTAGTCCTCAACTTACAACAGTTCGCTTAGTGACTGTTCGAAGTTACAATGGCACTGAAAAAAGTGCCCCCCAAGATACAGCCGATCGAGACACCTGCCTGCCCACCCAGTGGCGCTCTTCCTCCTGTCCAAGGTTTTCATTGTTGTGAGCATTTCTGTTGAGGATTGGCAGTGGGGGTGGGGTAGGGGGGTATTTGGTTTTTATTCCCCCCCCCCCCGGTCTGTTGGGTGGTTGCAGCAGGTTTTGGTCACTTCACCTGACCCTGGGACACTGTGACCGTCATAAATATGAATCAGTTGCCAAGCATCTGAATGTAAATCACAAGACGCTGGAGGTACTGCAACATTCCAGCTGATCGGCGCTTCTTCTGGGCTCAGCAGAAGCACCAGGATCAGTGCTGCTTTCCAGCTGATTGGTGCTTCTTCTGGGCTCAGCAGAAGCACCAGGATCAGCACCGAGCTCCAGCTGGAGCCTGGCGCTGATCTTGGGGCTTCCGCTGAGCCCTGACAGTCCCGAAGAAGCGCTGTTCAGCTGGAGAGCGGCATTGATCCTGGCGCTTCCGCTGAGCCCTGACAGCCCCGAAGAAGCGCTGATCCTGGTGCTTCCGCTGAGCCCTGACAACAGCCCTGCAGCTCCAGCCGTCTCTCGCTCAGGCTTGTGCGATGCTGCCACCGGTTCAGCTGATTCCCCTGCCCCGCTACCACTTTTCTAGGATGGTCGCGTACCTCCTACCAGGGGCCAATGTACCACAGGTGGTACCCATACCACTGGTTGAAAAGCCCTGCTTTACATAAGCTGTTTAGCTGTTAAATTATTATCCCGACAGGAAGCCAGCAGGGAAAGTCACAAATTGTGGTCCTGTAATGTCTCATTTAACAACAACAGCGATTCGCTTAATGACCGTGGCGGAAAAAAAAAGGTTCTAAAATCATGTGCAGTCATGGGATGCCTCCCTTAAATAGAGGCAGCGCTTCACCACCAATTTGCTGGTCCAGTGTCAGAGGGTTCCACAGGCAGTGGGGCTACGCAGGTGAGACTTTCCCCCTTCATCTCCTTCTTTCTCCTTTCCAGATCTAGACGAGTGTGCCACCGAGGGGCACAGCTGCAACCTCAACGCCAACTGTCTGAACACGCCGGGCTCGTTCCGCTGCGCGTGCCAGGAAGGCTTCGGCGGTGACGGCTACTCCTGTTCAGGTGAGTGTAGAAATGTTCAGTTCTTTATTTATTTATAAAATTTATCGGCTGCCCATCTTACCATCGGGTAACTTGGGGCGGCTGACGGTTACATAAAATCTGAAACAGAAAAAGTTAAAGTCAAACCTTACAAACCAAAGATACACGGCGGGGTGGGTGGGTGGGGTGGAGATGGGATCTGTTATTACTCAATAAATCACCTCCATTGTCCCAAAGGTGTTGTCACGTGTCTGAGTAATGAAACACTTCAAAGAACGTTCAGGCATGGTTTAACCCAGTGGTTCTCAACCTTTTGAATGCCGCGACCCCCAACCGGTTGTAAGTCGAGGACTACTCAACCGGTCATAAGTCGAGGACTACTCAACTGGTGCAGCACCGTTTGCAGAATGGGACTTTTGGCGGGCTCAGCAGGGCAGAGACAGCCTGGACAATTCCTATTGGCTTTGGAAAGCCAATAGAATTAGACTCTATTCAAGAGAGTCTATTCTATTGGCTTTCAAAAGCCAATAGAATAAAAGGGAGGAGCACAGCTAAGGAAAAGGGGGAAAAAATGGTGGACTGCGTTGTTTGGCGACCCCCGTGAAATGGTCATTCAACCCCAAATGGGGTCCCGACCCACAGGTTGAGAACCACTGGTTTAACCTAAAAAGCCTTTATTAGTGTAACGGAGTGTCAGCACGGCATGGAGGATGCCAAGATCTGAATTTCCCTTCCTTTGCACATAACGTTCCAGGTATTTCCCCTCCCTATTGTGGGGTCATGATTCACATCTTCCAATTAACCTGGAGGGCAAAGATTCCCTTCCCTTCCACGGGCTTTTCTCTCCTCTCTCATTCTCATCTGAATTAACTCTAAAAGTACCAGACGGTTCTGCCTATTTTGCAAAGCAAGAATATTCCATATCAGCAGCGTGGACAGGTGCCTTTTGTCCACGAGGCCATTGTACTGCCTTGTTTTTCCTTTGAAAACGTTTCGCTTCTCATCCCGGAAGCTTCTTCAGCTCTGACTGGATGGCAGGGTAGGGAAGGATTTATACTCCTTGTAGACAGCCAGTCATTTGCCTTGTTTTAGAGCAGTGGTTCTCAACCTTTTTAATGCCGCGACCCCCCCCCCCAACTGGTCGTAAGTCGAGGACTACTCAACCGGTCGTAAGTCGAGGACTACTCAACTGGTGCAGCACCGTTTGCAGAATGGGACTTTTGGCGGGCTCAGCAGGGCAGAGACAGCCTGGGCAATTCCTATTGGCTTTGGAAAGCCAATAGAATTAGACTCTATTCAATTAGACTCTATTTCAAAAGCCAATAGAATAAAAGGGAGTAGCACAGCTAAAGAAAAGGGGGGAAAAAATGGCAGACAGCCTTGTTTGGCGACCCCCGTGAAATGGTCGTTCGACCCCAAATAGGGTCCCGACCCACAGGTTGAGAACCGCTGCTTTAGAGGGCCGTTGAGGCCGCTTTGACCCTGAGGACCCAGACAAACCTCCAAGTTCCACACTCTTCAGAGCACAGATAAAACTCCAAGTGGCCTCAACGACTCTCAGAGAGAGTACTAATGACCAGACGACTGCAAGGAGTATAAATCCTTCCCTTTTGCACCATCCAGTCAGAGCTGAAGAAGCTTCTTGGATGAGAAGCGAAACGTCTTCAAAGCAAAACAAGGAAGTCCAGTTGCTTCTTGAAAAAGCACCTTTGAGATGGGTGTTGATGTTCAATCAGCCAGCTGGTCGAGAAAGGCTGGGCGACCCCCTCCACAGGGGCCATGGGGTCCTTGGCGCTTTTAAAAACTTCTGCAAAGTCCCTAACCGATGTCTACATTAGTGGGCAACTAGTTAAATGAATTCTCTTGATGCCGGAAAAGAAAGCACAAAATATTGTAGGGAGAAGATCCTTTTCTAAACAGGCATCGCAACGTCCTCCAAATCGAGAGAGAGACAGGAAGAGGATTGAAGGCTTTGCAGAGGCCCTACCTCACCGATAGCTCGGGATTCAAGTTTGCAATTCCCATCTTCACAATTTAGCAACGTAACCCCTTCTTCTTTGAGCAAGGGGGATTAATGAGACGTGTGAGACGTTTTATACCCAAATATATTTTATTCTTCGTACTGTTTCCAAATATATTTTGATTAACTCTATTTGTGTTTGCAGACCTTATCCTTTGATACGTGGATAAGATCCACATATCAAAGTCCCTGGATATTAACACCATCTCTTGGGAACTCCTGGCGCATGATCGACCGACATTTATACCCAAGTTTTATACCCAAATATATTTTATTCTTCGTACTGTTTTATACCCAAATATATTTTGTTCTTCGTACTGTTTAAAATATGAACAGACTCCACAGTAGTCTGAGAATCCGTGTCTCCACTAGGTAATTGACAGTCAAGCTGAAACTAAGTTAATCAACTAAAACTTCCTCAAACTCCCCAAATAAATTACCTGGATCTTGTTGTTTGTCCATCGATTTCGATGAAGACCTTGACATCTTGTGGGTTATGGGCCATCAACGATGTGTCCGTAGGTGGCTAATAAGACCGATGTTAGCACGGAATGTTCTGCCACATACTGAACAAAGAAATGTAGACAGTGTTACTTCAGCATTTGCAGCTCTGGCTTTGCGGAGTGCTCGCTTCTCTTGTGCCAAGATTGCTCTTCTGTGTTCATATGTCTGGCAACCCTGGTACACCAAGGTGCGCCATGTCGGTCGATCATGCGCCAGGAGTTCCCAAGAGATGGTGTTAATATCCAGGGACTTTGATATGTGGACCTTATCCACGTATCAAAGGATAAGGTCTGCAAACACAAATAGAGTTAATCAAATTAGGCTTCCCACAGAAACTGCATGTTCACAAGAATAAACATCACAGACATACCTACACACACACACACACACACACCCCTCAAGTGTCATCCTAGAATCAGCACGTAGGCACTTCCACACCCCAGACAGTCTCCCCTATAAAAGTCTGTCCCTGAACCCCATTTCTCTGCAGCTGCCCCTAAAGGCAAACTCTTTGCTTTTAGGAATAAATCTTTTTCCTTTCCTCACAGCTGTCTGGATCCCACTTTTTTATTATTATTATTCTTGCGTAGCCCCGGCTTGAGTTGGAACCCCAAATTATTCTTCTGACAGACTCTGTGGACTTTCCTGGCTCTGAGTCAGCCCGCTGCATCTTCCTTTTTTTATTATTAAAAAGTTTTATAAAAATTACAGTATCAACCCACCCAACCCCCCCCCCTCTCCCTCCCCCACTTCCCAGAGCTGAATACAGGGTTACAGATATGATAATCATAATCTAACTAACATTACCAACTATATAAATAACCAAATCCGTAATGCACTTTAACTCCCCTTTAACATAAATATAAACAAATTAAAAGTAAACATAATAATAATGAGAACATAAACAAATTAATATCCTAATTATTAAGCGATACAGTCCCCAAATAGTTAAACAATGCTAATACTAAAAATAATAATAATATCATAATAATACTCTAAAATTCACTCATAAGCTAAATGAAACTTTTAGTCCCATATTTATTCTGAATATAATTTATCCATCTTCTCCAGACCGAAATGTATCTTTCTTGTGAATGAGCCTTCAAATAAGCAGAAATCTTAGCCATTTCTGCTAAATTTGACACTTTAATCGTCCATTCTTCTATAGTAGGCAAGCAATCCTTCTTCCAATATTGCCCTACTAATAACCTTGTGGCTGTTATCAAATTCAACATCAAATTAATTTCTTCAGCATCACAATCTGTAATAACACCCAATAAAAATAATTGTGGGGTAAACTTTATCTTTCTCCTAAAAATCTGTTGAACGTTCCACCAAATCTTAATCCAAAAGGCTTTTATATTTCTACAAGCCCACCCTATATGAAAATAAGGGGCATCCAAACTACCACATCTCCAACATTTGGGCTGTAAATTAGGATACACACAAGACAACTTTTTAGGATCCAGATGCCATCTATAAAACATTTTATAAAAATTTTCTCTTAAATTTTGCGCCTGGGTAAATTTTACATTTCTAACCCAAATTACCTCAGCATCTTCCTTTTTTCGTTCCCCAGAAGGCCTACTTCTCCCCCCTCCCCAAATCCTCCTAGGCATTAAAAATGGTGCAGAATACAATTCAGTTATCCAATTACGCTTAAAAAAAAAAAAAAGTTGGGTGAGCAGCAAGGGTCTTGGGGCACTGAAAGGGGAAGGGGGTGCACTTTCGATCCATCCGTAAGCCTTGTTGAGCTTGGAAATGGCCACGTCTCCGTGGCAGCCATGTTGTGAGTGTGGCCATGACATCCCTTCAGAGTCCCCATGGAATCTGCCTGACTAGGAAGGTTGCAACCCTCTGATTGAATCGCTCCAGCTAACCGGCAGTTTGGGGGTGATACCAGAGGAGCTTGACAGGGTATTTTCTGTGTGGTTGTCGACCAAGAGGAAGGCCTTGTCAAGACTGATTCGCCCCTTCACCTGAATTTTCTCGCTCGACAAAAAACAGAGTAGAGCAGTGGTTCTCAACCTTTTTAATGCCGCGACTCCCAACCGGTCGCAAGTCGAGGACTACTCAACCGGTCATAAGTCAAGGACTACTCAACTGGTGCAGCACCGTTTGCAGAATGGGACTTTTGGCGGGCTCAGCAGGGCAGAGACAGCCTGGACCATTCCTATTGGCTTTGGAAAGCCAATAGAATTAGACTCTATTCAAGAGAGTCTATTCTATTGGCTTTCAAAAGCCAATAGAATAAAAGGGAGTAGCACAAGTAAGGAAAAGGGGGGAAAAATGGCGGACTGCGTTGTTTGGCGACCCCCGTGAAATGGTCATTCGACCCCAAATGGGGTCCCGACCCACAGGTTGAGAACCACTGGACTAGAGATTGTGGAATGGAATGCAAAGGTGGGAGGAATGGTATCTAGGCCAAGGGTCCCCAACCTGTGGGCCTCAGCCCATTACCGGGTCATGGCCTGCTGGCCACCGGGCCACAGAACAGCTGGCCAGTACATGCACTCACTCCCACTCGTGCTAGCACCGCTGCTACGCAAACAGAGCGCCACGAGGCAAAAACAGCGTGCTACTAGCGTGCACACGTACAATGCTTCCTCCTCCCTTTCCCTCCGGTCCGCCGAGAAGGGTTGGCGTCTTCTGATCTAGGCCAGGGGTCCCCAACCCCTGGTCCGTGGACTGGTACTGGGCCATGGATTGCCAGCAGCCGGTCCGCACAAACAAGCAAAGCCCCATCCGTGGGATGCAGGCAGCACACAAAACCACACACTCTTTGGTCTGTGGAAAAACCTTTTTCCACAGAACCAGTCCCTCTGAGCCATCTTTGAGAGCCTGCAAGAACGCCAAGGTCACTAACGTAGGTGCTCGATGGAGAAGTGGCCTGTTTCCATAACAAGAAGAAGTATTACTATTGGACAATGTGAACACCCGGTGGGTGGGGGCGAGGGAATCTATTGTTTAATTAAGCAAGCCTTTGAGTGGAAAAACCGGAGCTGGTTTCACTTCTTCTGTGCCAATGTAAATTTTCAGCAAAGTATTATACTCTCGGTAAAATTATGTCCCTGAAGTTTCTTTTTCTGGAAATGCCAGCTGAACAGTTGACAGGCCTAACCCTGCCTCCTTTTTCCCTCCCAGATGTGGACGAATGCGCCGACAATGTCAACCTCTGTGAGAACGGGCAGTGTCTCAACGCCCCCGGGGGCTACCGGTGTGAGTGCGAAATGGGCTTCAACCCAACTGATGACAGCAAGGCTTGCCAAGGTGAGCTGATTTAGGATAAGAAGAATGGTTGCAGAAACTGGGTTTTAGAGATGCACAAAAGGCCAGCGAAATTGCTGCCAGTGTTTAGAGCAGCGTTTCTCAACGTTCGTGTGACGGCGACCCCTGTCACACGGATGCGCCGTGCATGCGCGGCGGCGCCCCTTGAGGGGGGGAAATGGCGGATCGCGTTGTTTGGCGACCCCCGTAAAATGGTCGTTCGACCCCAAATGGGGTTGCGACCCATAGGTTGAGAACCGCTGCTTTAGAGGTTTATGTGTGTGAAAGAGAGAGAAAGAAGAGAGAATCAAGATCCCGTGAAGTGTTAATACCACTCTACAAGGCCTTGGTAAAGCCACACTTGGAACACTGCATCCAGTTTTGGTCACCACGATGTAAAAAAGATGTTGAGACTCTAGAAAGAGTGCAGAGAAGAGCAACAAAGATGATTAGAGGTCTGGAGGCTAAAGCAAATAAGGAATGGCTGCTGGAATTGAGTATATCTAGTTTAATGAACAGAAGGACAAGGGGGGACATGATAGCAGTCTTCCAATATCTCAGGGGCTGCCCCAAAGAAGAAGCAGTCAAGCTATTCTCCAAAGTGCCTGAAGGCAGGAGAAGAAACAACGGATGGAAACTGATCAAGGAGAGAAGCAACCTGGAACTAAGGAGAAACTTCCTGACAGTTTAGAACAATTAATCAGTGGAACAACCTGCCTCCAGAAGTTGTGAATGCTCCAACACTGGAGGTCTTTAAGAAGAGAGAATGTTGAGGTTAAAATGTGCTGTGTTTCCTTGCAGACATTGATGAATGCACCTTCCAAAATATCTGCGTTTTTGGCACCTGCCAGAATCTTCCCGGGATGTTCCGCTGCGCCTGTGACGATGGATACGAGCTGGACAGGAGCGGCGGCAACTGCACAGGTGAGCGGGAAAGACCCATCATGGCTCCAGGTGGTCCTATTCATTGGGTGGCTTTCTGAAGTTGCCGCCGAAAAAAGGTGACTTAGGTCCAGGTCTTTGCACTTAACAACCGTCACAACATCCCCATGGTCACCTGATCAAGTGACATGTATTTGTGATGGTTGATTGATTGATTGATTGATTGATATGGTCTAGGATCTCCTACTTGAGCATGGGGCTGGACTAGAACAGGGCTTTTCAACCAGTGGTACGGGTACCACCTGTGGTGCATTGGCCCCTGGCAGGTGGTACACGACCATCCTAGAAAAGTGATAGCTGGGGAGGGGAATGAGCTGAACCGGCGGCAACACGACACAAGCCTGAGCAAGAGACGGCTGGAGCTGCAGAGCTGTCGGGGCTCAGCGGAAGCGCCAGGATCAGCGCCCCTTTCCAGCTGATCGGCGCTTCTTTGGGACTGTCGGGACTCAGTGGAAGCACCAGGATCAGCGCCAGGATCCAGCTGGAGGTCGGCACTGATGCTGGCGCTTCTGCTGAGCCCAGAAGAAGCGCCGATCAGCTGGAATGTTGCAGCCTCTCCAGGGTCTTGTGATTTACATTCAGATGCTTGGCAAACCGATTCATATTTATGACGGTCACAGTGTCCCAGGGTCAGGTGAAGTGACCAAAACCTGCTGCAACCACCCAGCAGACGGGGGGGGGGAATAAAAACCAAACACCCCCCACCCCACCCCCGCTGCCAATCCTCAACAGAATGCTCACAACAATGAAAACCTCGGACAGGAGGAAGAGCGCCACCGGGCGGGCAGGCAGGTGTCTTGCTCGGCTGTGGCTTGGGGGGCACTTTTTTCAGTGCCGTTGTAACTTCAAATAGTCACTAAGCGAACTGTTGTAAGTTGAGGACTACCTGCACTTTATCACATTTTTCCTTTTTTTGGGGAGGTCGCTAGGCGACTGGTGGTACTCGAATATTGCCATATCCTAAAAGTGGTACAATGAGTGAAAATGTTGAAAAGCCCTGGACTAGAAGACCTGCAAGGTCTTTTCCAGCTCTATTCAGATTGATTGATTGATTTTGATTGATTCATTGATTGATTGATTGAAATGATCTAGGATCTCCTACTTTGAGCAGGGGGTTGGACTAGAACAATGGTTCTCAACTTTTTTAATGCCGCGACCCCCAACCGGTCGTAAGTCGAGGACTACTCAACCGGTCGTAAGTCGAGGACTACTCAACCGGTCGTAAGCCGAGGACTACTCAACTGGTGCAGCACCGTTTGCAGAATGGGACTTTTGGCGGGCTCAGCAGGGCAGAGACAGCCTGGACAATTCCTATTGGCTTTGGAAAGCCAATAGAATTAGACTCTATTCAAGAGAGTCTATTCTATTGGCTTTCAAAAGCCAATAGAATAAAAGGGAGTAGCACAGCTAAGGAAAAGGGGGGAAAAATGGCGGACTGCGTTGTTTGGCGGCCCCCGTGAAATGGTCGTTCGACCCCAAATGGGGTCCCGACCCACAGGTTGAGAACCGCTGGACTAGAAGATCTCCAAGGTCCCTTCCAGCTGTATTCTGATTGATTGATTGATTGATTGATTGATTGATTGATTGAAATGATCTAGGATCTCCTCCTTGAGCAGGGGGCTGGACTAGAAGACCTCCAAGGTCCCTTCCAGCCCTATTCTGATTGATTGATTGATTGATTGATTGATTGAAATGATCTAGGATCTCCTCCTTGAGCAGGGGGCTGGACTAGAAGACCTCCAAGGTCCCTTCCAAAGCTCTTCCATGAGAGAGATCTCCAGCTCCAGACCCAGGCCTGGGGAGGGGGCAGTCATTCCTCCCCTCCCACCCCCGATGTCCCTGCCTTGGCTCAGCTCTTCCCCTCTACCCAGTCCTCCATCCAACCTCGGTTGCAAACACACGGTTGCCAAGGAGAGGGCCACCGCAGCGTGGCCGGCCGGCGCTTGTGGTTCGGCAGCTCCTTCCGCCCAGGACGGGACACCATCAGCAATTCCCAGACCGCCTTGAACTCCTTTCCCATCTCTCTCCGTCTCTCCCGACAGACATCAACGAGTGTGCCGATCCGGTGAACTGCATCAACGGGCTTTGCGTCAACACGCCGGGTAGCTACCTCTGCAACTGTCCTCAGGACTTCGAGCTGAACCCTACCGGCGTGGGGTGTGTCGGTAAGGAGGATCCATCCCCACAGGGTCTCCGTGTTTCCCGGGCGCGGTGGTTTCCCGATACTCTTTATTTATTAAACGTATCTGCCACCCGTCGCTTATCGCGCTGAGAAGCAACTCTGGGCAGCTTCCTATTAAAATCATAAATATTAACAAGGTTAAGGGGCCGTGGTGGCGCCGTGGTTAGAATGCCAGGGGGACCTTTGCCCAGGTTCGCCTGGTGCACCAGTTGCGGCCTTATCTGGACCGAGAGGCTTTACTCACAGTCACTCATGCCCTCGTCACCTCAAGACTGGATTACTGTAATGCGCTCTACATGGGGCTATCCTTGAAGAGCGTTCGGAGGCTGCAGTTGGTTCAGAATGCAGCCACGAGAGTGATTGTGGGCGCGCCAAGGTACGCCCACGTGTCACCTATCCTCCGCGAGCTGCACTGGCTTCCTGTGGGTCTCCGGACGCAATTCAAGGTGTTGGTTATCACCTTTAAAGCCCTTCATGGCATAGGGCCAGGTTACTTACAGGACCACATTCTGCCGCACAGTTCCCAGAGACCGGTGAGGTCCCACAGATTGGGCCTCCTTCAGGTCCCGTCGTCCAGACAATGTCTGCTGGCGGACCCTCGGGGAAGGGCCTTTTCTGTGGTGGCTCCGACCTGGTAGAATCAACTTCCCCCCGAGGTTCGAACAACTCCCACCCTGCCGGCCTTTAGAAAGCCGTTAAAACTCTCCTGTTCCGGCAGGCCTGGGGCTGATGTCCCCGGGGGGGGGGCGGGACATGATCGGACTTGCGGTATGATTGAATTATTTTATTGTTTTATTCTCGATGATTGTTTTAATTTTGTACGCTGCCCTGAGTCCTTTGGGATTGGGCGGCATATAAATAAATTAAATATAAATAAATAAATAAATGTGGCACTGCAGGCTAATTCTGCCCACTGTCAGTAGTTTGATCCTCTAACCGGCTCAAGGTTGACTCAGCCTTCCGTCCTTCCAAGGTCGGTAAAAGGAAGACTCAGATTGCTGGGGGCAAATAGGCTGACTTTGTAAACCGCTCAGAGAGGGCTGTAAACCACTGTGAAGCGGTATATAAGTGCTAATTGCTAAATACAGAAATTTTTAAAAAGCGAAATATAAGAACACATCCAGTTTCCCCCCCCCCCTTTGGATGCTTTCTAAAATGGGCCTCGCTGAAGGAAGACCAAGCTGGTCCTGCTTGGCCTAGCTAGCCCACGCCTTGAACTACAAACTCCATAGTCCCCAGCCCCACATTGAAAAAGCCCAAGTAGAAACCGTTATCAAAGACAGGTCCTCATTTCGACGCGATTCGGTTCTTCCTCTCGTTTCTCCAAGCCGTAGTCAAGATTTGCAAGCCTCACTGATCCTTTTTAAATGATTGTTGTTTGTTGGTTTATCATCTGGTTTGTTATAATTATAATTACAATTCTTTCTATCCCTGGAGCAGAAAGAGTCTGCCAGTCAGGGAGTCGGTCATCCTAGCCCGTTGCTTCTCCACTTTGGCCACTTTAAGATCCATGGACCTTAATTCCCAGAATTCTGTCCGGCTAGGGAATTCTGGGAGTTGCAGTCCACCAAACTTAAACAGCTTGGCTGGGGAATTCTGGGAATTGAAGTCCACCATCTTGAAGTGGCTAAGGTTGAGAAACATACTGGGCTAGCCGACGACATGATGCCTGCTGCATTAGGGGAAAGAAAAAAAAAGAATACATACCCTTGGAAAAGCAGAATTTGTCGACATGTGTTGGATACACAACTGACTCTCAGATGCCTCTTGTACCTAAAGACCCCCACCCAGCTAGAGATGGGAAGGTCTGGAAAAAAAAACTGGAAAAATTGGGGTGGGGGGAAAACAGAGGGGGGGTTCCCCTTTTTTTCCAAAGCCGTTTGGGAAAAAAACTGTTTTTTCCCCCCAGTTTTTTTTCCCAGGCCTTCCTATCTTCGTGCTCTTCCCGGTGCAGTTCTTTTTTTCCCCTTCATTCTCCTTCTTTTTTTTTATTAAAAGTTTTACAAATTTAATACAATATAACCCAGATTCCTCCCACCCCTTTCCCCCCCCCACTTCCCAGAGCTGATTACAGGGCAACAAATAAACAAACATAATCTAACTAACATTAACCAACTATACTATCAACCAAATCCATAACACACTTTAACTCCTTTTAAAAACAAGGATTAACGAATTAAAAACAAAAATGATAATATAATTAAACCATAGTACTAAAAATAATATAAATTCAACCATATTGAACTGTTAATAATTATCTAAAATCTACTCATATGCAAGATAATACTTTTCAGTCTCATATTTCTTTTGAATGTAATCAATCCATCTTCTCCAGACCGAGATGTATTTTTCTTGCGAATGGTCCTTCAAATAGGCGGAGATTTTCGCCATGTCTGCTAAATTAGACACCTGAAGTATCCATTCTTCCAAAGTAGGCAGTGAGTTTTTCTTCCAATATTGCCCCACCAATAATCTTGCAGCTGTTATAAGATTCAGCATCAAATTTATTTATTTATTTATTTATTTATGAGACTTATATACCGAAGGAGATAAGAAGGGAGAGGGAAGGAAGGAAGGAAGAAAGAAAGAAAGGGAGGAGATAAGGAAGGAAGGAAGGAAGGAAGGAAGGAAGGAAGGAAGGAAGGAAGGAAGGAAGGAAGGAAGGAAGGAAGGAAAAAAGTAATGAGGCAAGGGAAAAGGAGAGGGGAGGGGAGGGGAGGAGAGACAGGAAGGAAGGAAGGAAGGCCTTGGAAGGAAAGAAAGAAAGAAAGAAAGAAAGAAAGAAAGAAAGAAAGAAAGAAAGAAAGAAAGAAAGAAAGAAAGAAAGAAAGAAAGAAAGAAAGAAGAGGCAAAGGAAAAGGAGAGCAGAGGGGAGGGGAGGAAAGACAGGAAGGAAGGAAGGAAGGAAGGAAGGAAGGAAGGAAGGAAGGAAACAGCAATTTTATTTATTTATTTATGAGACTTATATACCGCTTTAAGTGCGAGCACTCTCTAAGCGGTGTACACCAGTAAGCAATGTATATATATATTTACATGGCCCCCAACAATCTGGGTCCTCATTTGACCTACCCCGGAAGGATGGAAGGCTGAGTCAACCTTGAGCCGGTGAGATTTGAACCGCTGACCTGCTAAACACAGTCAGCTAAAGCGGCCTGCAGTACTTGCACTCTAACTGCTGCGCCACTTCGGCTCAAATTGATTTCTTTATCATCAAAATCTACAATAATACCCAGCAAGAATAATTGCAGAGTAAACTTTATCTTTCTCTTAAAAATCTGTTTAGTATTCCACCAAATCTTAATCCAAAAAGCTTTTATATCTCTACAAGTCCACCCTTCATTCTCTTTCTGTCTCTCTCCCTTTCTCCTTCCTACCCAGACACCCGAGTGGGCAACTGTTTCCTGGACACGCAAGACCGCGGCGATGGCGGCATCTCCTGCAGTGCAGAAATCGGTGTGGGGGTCACCCGGGCTTCCTGTTGCTGCTCCCTGGGCCGGGCCTGGGGCAACCCGTGCGAACTCTGCCCAGCCGCCAACACCAGTGAGTAGGGCAGCCGTGCCCACCGGGCTGCATCGTTTGACTGGCGTCTGCCAGAATTTGGTTTGGGCCGTGGATTAATTGACGAGTGGAGCAGCTTGACCCTCCTCCGAAGCTGTAGGTGCTTCGTCACTGGTAGAGACTGGACAGGCTCTGGTCTGGAATGGGGTGAGCAGTGGGTTGGACTAGAAGACCTCCCGGGGTCCCTCCCAGCTCTGTTCTGATAGATTGATTGATTTCCTGTGGCTGGGTGGCAGGCACTAACGTAGCAACGCAATAGAAGCGACACTTTAAAAATTCGAAACAAAATCGCAACAAACGCGTCGGAGACGTGATGACATAATCGGTCAGTGTCGCCTCTCTCCTGGTCAGATCATGCCCTGGTGTCTTTGAATAAGAGAATAGCAGACCTTGGAGATCTTCTAGTCCAGTGGTTCTCAACCTTCCTAATGCCGCGACCCCTGACCATGTGGTCGTAAGTCGAGGACTACCTGTATTTCCCTGCGGGAGGGGCAGGAGGAGGTGCGCACACTCCGCCTCCTCTCCTGCGGCTGGAGCGCACGCTGGGCAGGCCGAGGGTGCACACAGGCCATTGCCCAGCAACCAACTCGGCCCGGGAGTGCCGCGCATGCGTGGTGCCGCCCCCTGCGCCGGCCAAGGCGTAGCTGGCAAGGGGCAGCGACGGCGCAGGGCGACCACCGGCTGGGCCACCAGCTGGCCCAGCCCAAGGGAGGTAAGGCACCCGCCGGGCCCCACGGACGCCAGCAACCCTCCCTGTGCCCGCCGGCCTCCCACCTCCCACCCCTGGCCCTCTTGTGCTTACATTTTTAGTAGTTGCTCAGCAGGGAGGGGTGGAAGCTTCCAGACAGCTCGCCTTCGCTGCAGACAACTTGCAGCACCGTTTGCAGACTGGGACTTTTGGCGGGCTCAGCAGGGCAGAGACAGCCTGGACAATTCCTATTGGCTTTTGAAAGCCAATAGAATTAGACTCTATTCAAGAGAGTCTATTCTATTGGCTTTCAAAAGCCAATAGAATAAAAGGGAGTAGCACAGCTAAGGAAAAGGGGGGAAAAAATGGCGGACTGCGTTGTTTGGCGACCCCCGTGAAATGGTCGTTCGACCCCAAATGGGGTCTCGACCCACAGGTTGAGAACCACTATTCTAGTCCCACCTCCCAGTGCTGCAGGACTTGGGTTTGGCTAGTCTGGAGAAAAGAAGAAATAGGGGAGACATGAAAGCAGCGTTCCAGTATTTGAGGGGCTGCCACAAAGAGGAGGGAGTCAATTTATTCTCCAAAGCACCAGAGGGCAGGAGGAGAAACAATGGTTGGAAACTGACCAAAGAGAGAAGCAACCTGGAATTAAGGAGAAACTTCCTGACAGTGAGGACAATTAACCAATGGAACAACTTGCCACCAGAAATTGTGGGCGCTCCATCACTGGAGGATTTTAAGAAGAAGCTAGACTTGTTTGAGATGGTATAGGTTCTCCTGCTTGAGCTTCCAGCTTCTATTGTATTCTAATTCTATTCTATTCTATTCTATTCCATTCCATTCCTTATTCTATTCTATTCTATTCTATTCTATTCTATTCTATTCTATTCTATTCTATTCTATTCTACTCTATTCCATTCCTTATTCTATTCTATTCTATTCTGTTCTATTCCATTCCATTCCTTATTCTATTCTATTCTATTCTATTCTATTCCATTCCTTATTCTATTCTATTCTATTCTATTCTATTCTATTCTATTCTATTACATTCTATATTCTGCTCTATTCTATTCTATTCTATTCTATATTCTGCTCTATTCCATTCTATTCTATATTCTATTCTATTCTATTCTATTCTACTCTATTCCATTCCTTATTCTATTCTATTCTATTCTATTCTATATTCTATTCTATTCTATTCTATTCTATTCTATTCTTGGAAAGCTGTTTCAAAAAATAGTGTTTTTCAACCTTGGCCATGCTGGCTGGGGAATTCTGGGAGTTGAAGTCCTCCCGTCTTGAAGTGGCCAAGATTGAAATAAAGATGCCTAAAACTTCTAAACTCTGTCTAGAATTCACTTCTCACCCTACAGCCGAATACAAGACCCTCTGTCCGGGCGGCGAAGGCTTCCGTCCCAATCCCATCACGGTCATTTTGGAAGGTAGGTCAGTGGGTCACTTGGGTGGGAGGGGGAGACCTGAAAAACAATCTCTCGGGCCTGCCTGAACTTAGAGACCCTCTGAAATTCAGCGCCGGAGCGTGTCTTTGGATGCCCAAACCCTTGCATATTTAAAAAAAAAAAAAAACCCATCCTGTTATGGATTACAGCCCTGGGAAAATTCCCTGGCTTTAAAAAGAACATTGCAAGGGCATCATTTTTATTGGGGTGATGAACTTGTGGGCAGAGGCATCAGATCTGAGCTAAACAGAGGCCCCCCCCCCAAAAAAAAAGCAGCAGTTTTGGCTGCAGAATAAAGCAGACTATTGGATTGGATTGATTCAGGCTGATCCTTTCATCAAGAGTTTGGCAGATGCTGCAATTCATGTGTAATGCTGGTGCTGGTCCTTCCAGCTGCTCTCCAGAAAAGCTTAAAGTTTTGCCTGCAAGGTTTTAGAGAAGGAGAATCAGTGAGCGAGCCGTGGAGATCATCTCCAGCGAAGGCGAACATGCTTTAGGTCAGTGGTTCTCAACCTTTCTAATGCCGCGACCCCATAATACAGTTCCCCCATGTTGTGGTGACCCCCAACCACTTATACATCACCGGGTGCCAGGGGCGTGGCCAAAGAAAAGGGGGGGAAAATGGCAGACAGCCTTGTTTGGCGACCCCCGTGAAATGATCGTTCGACCCCAAATGGGGTCCCGACCCACAGGTTGAGAACCGCTGCTTTAGGTGCTGGACTAGGAACCAAGGAGACAGTGAGTTCTAGTCCTGCCTTAGGCATGAAAGCTGGCTGCGTGACTTGGGGTCAATTACCGGGAGACGGGGAGTTCTAGTTCTGACTTAGACACAAAAGCCGGCTGGGTGACTTTAGGCCAATCACCAGGAGACGGTGAGTTCTAGTCCTGCCTTCAGCACAAATGCCAAGTGAGTGACTTTGGACCAATCACCAGGCTACAGCGAGCTCTAGTCCCACCTTAAACATAAAAGCTGGGTGGGTGACTTTGGACCAATCACCAGGAGACGGTGAGTTCTAGTCCTACCTTAGGCACGAATGCCGGGTGAGTGACTTTGGACCAATCACCAGGCTACAGCGAGTTCTAGTCCCACCTTAAACATAAAAATTGGCTGGGTGACTTTGGAGCAATCACCAGGAGACGGTGAGTTCTAGTCCTACCTTAGGCACGAATGCTGGGTGAGTGACTTTGGACCAATCACCAGGCTACAGCGAGTTCTAGTCCCACCTTAAACATAAAAATTGGCTGGCTGACTTTGGACCAATCACCAGGAGACGGTGAATTTTAGTTCTGCTTTAGGCAGCAAATCTGTCTGGGTGATTTGGGTCCAATCTCTCTCTCGGCCCAACCCACACTGCAGGGTTGTTGTTTCCCCCCGTTTGCAGGAGGAAAAGAGGAGGAAGCAGCATTATGTATGTTCGCTGCCTTGAGATATTTACAAACAATAACAAAGGCAGGGTACATTTCAAATAAATAATAACAAGAACAACAACAACAACAATAATAATAATATAACAATAACAATAAAATACATTAATTTCATATATCCTCCTGTTGGACTTGATCTGTTAAAAAAAAACATCTAAACATCTAGCTGTCTGTGCGGTGAGCCATAAATACATAATTCTACGTTTGTGTCTTTGCCTGACTTTTTCCTCGGCCATCCCACTGGTGGCTTTGGGGAAGAGAGAGAGGGGGGGGGAGAGAATGAGAGAGGGGGGGGGGACAGAATGAGAGAACGAGAGACAGAATGAGAGAGAGAGAGAGAGAGAGAGAGAGAAAGAGAGAGAGAGGGAGGGAGAGAATGAGAGACAGAGAATGAGAGAGAGGGAGGGAGGGAGAGAGAGAGAATGAGAGAATGAGAGACAGAGAATGAGAGAGAGAGGGAGAGAGAGAATGAGAGAATGAGAGAAAGAGACAGAAAGAGAGAGAGAGAGGGAGAGAGAGAGAGAGAGAAAGACAGAGAATGAGAGAGAGAGAGAGAATGAGAGAATGAGAGACAGAGAAAGAGAGGGAGGGAGGGAGAGAGAGAATGAGAGACAGAGAATGAGAGAGGGGGGAGAGAGAGAATGAGAGAATGAGAGACAGAGAATGAGAGAGAGGGGGAGAGAGAGAGAATGAGAGAGAAAGAGGGAGGGAGAGAGAGAGAGACAGAATGAGAGAGAGAGAGAATGAGAGAATGAGAGACAGAATGAGAGACAGGGGGGAGAGAGAGAATGAGAGAATGAGAGACAGAATGAGAGAGAGAGAGAGAGAATGAGAGAATAAGAGAGAAAGAGAGGGAGGGAGAGAGAGACAGAATGAGAGAGAGAGAGAATGAGAGAATGAGAGACAGAATGAGAGAGAGGGAGAGAGAGAGAATGAGAGAGAATGAGAGAGAAAGAGGGAGGGAGAGAGAGAGAGAATGAGAGAGAATGAGAGACAGAGAATGAGAGGGGGGAGAGAGAGAATGAGAGAATGAGAGACAGAGAATGAGAGAGAGGGAGAGAGAGAGAGAATGAGAGAGAGAATGAGAGAATGAGAGAGAAAGAGGGAGGGAGAGAGAGAGAGAGACAGAATGAGAGAGAGAGAGAATGAGAGAATGAGAGAATGAGAGACAGAATGAGAGACAGGGGGGAGAGAGAGAATGAGAGAATGAGAGACAGAGAATGAGAGAGAGAGAGAGAGAATGAGAGAATGAGAGAGAAAGAGAGGGAGGGAGAGAGAGACAGAATGAGAGAGAGAGAGAGAGAATGAGAGAATGAGAGACAGAGAATGAGAGGGGGGGGAGAGAGAGAGAATGAGAGAGAAAGAGGGAGAGAGAGAATGAGAGACAGAGACAGAGAATGAGAGAGAGAGAGATTGAGAGAATGAGAGAATGAGAGACAGAATGAGAGAGAGGGAGAGAGAGAGAGAGAGGGAGAGAGAAAGACCCATCCTCCACTCCCCCCAAGAAGTGCCTCGGATCATTGATCTTCCTCTTCCTCTCTCACAGACATAGACGAATGCCAGGAACTGCCCGGCCTATGCCAGGGAGGCAATTGCATCAATACCTTTGGGAGCTTCCAGTGCGAGTGCCCCCCGGGCTACTACCTGAACGAGGACACCCGTATTTGTGAAGGTGGGTCTACGGGGCGGGTGGCAGGCAGGTGGGCGAGCTTTGGGGAAGGGGGTGGTGTGCCCTGGCACCCCTGGGCCAACTCAAGGCGTGGCATGGAAGGGGAAATCAAAAGGGGGACTGTCTTTTGGGGCTTCGTGTCTCCGTTAGCAGGCTCAAGGTATTTTTGGGGATCGAGAAGGCAGATTCACTCGTGGGCGTCCCCCGGGTATGGTCAAAAAAGTCAAGATGGCCACCTTGCCTATATATACATTTACACGCCTTGCAGTCCGCAGACTCTCCCAATTCATTCACTTGGAGTAGGGGTCTCCCAGCCCGATCACTTTAAGACGGGTGGACTTCAACGCCCAGAGTTCCCCAGCCAGCACGGTCAGCTGAGGAATTCTGGGAGTTGAAGTCCACCCATCAGTTCCAGCTCCTGCCCACCCTTCGGAAACCAGCCCCTTAAGTGTCTTAGCTTGATTTTTTTTTTTGCATTTGTAAAATGCTGGCTGGGGGATTCTGGGAGTTGAAGTCCACCGGCTTTAAACTGGCTTGGTGTTTTGGGGAGCTTCTAAAATGATTGGCAGGGTTTGTTAGCCCTGCGAGGTAGGCCAGCCAGGAAGCACAGCCTGGATCTCTAGCTCTATCTTTATTGTAACCTTACATTAACAGAATCTTTCTCTCCCTCCACACCTTTTACTTTCTGGAAAACTAGGGGGGGTGGTCTTTTGAGTCACTTCCTACACCCTCCTTTCCATCTGCACCCTGTTGTAGCTTTTATGTCTGGGGGGGGTGTCTCCCTCCTGTCTCCTGAGGTCATTCCCCCCCAGTAGGGGTTGCATCCCCTCGACAGATCTGAAACACTCATCCTGGGACCGACTGACCTGGCTCTGGCCCCTGTTCCCACAACCTTTGTTTTCCCCTCCAGACATCGACGAGTGCTCTGCTCACATCGGCATCTGCGGGCCGGGGACCTGTTACAACACACTCGGCAACTACACCTGCGTTTGTCCCCCGGAGTATATGCAAGTCAACGGAGGGAACAACTGTATGGGTACGAAGGGCCCTGCAGGGTGGGCTCAAAAGGGAGGAGAGGGGCAAATGGGGTGAGGGAGCAATCAGCCCCAGTCTCCTAGGATGGCTTGACACCCTTCCAGGTAACTCAGCTGAAAATGTAGGATGGGACTCCCCTAGCCTCCTCTAGCTGTCAAAAGATAGGCTGCCCTTAGCTCTGGAGGTTCCACGTCAAACAGAGGGAAGAGGAGACTTCTGTGGTTTGGGTGTGGGGTTTTCCCTTTTTTCAAAACAGACTTTTTAAATGAGATCTCAAAGAGATCAGGATCCATCTAGCCATGTTCTGGCCTCCAGTGGTGGTCAGCCCAAACAGCTTCAGCAGGAGCCAAAGTTGGACACGGAGGCAATCATACCTCAAAGGCTGATTTCCACGTCCTCATCCCATAATTCAAATCCAGAGTTTAGATAGATATGTAGAGAGAGAGAGAGAAAGGGAGGGAGGGAGAGAGAGAGAGAGAGACAGACAGACAGACAGACAGACAGACAGATAGAGTGATAGTGTTAGAGTGATAGAGATAGAGTGATAGAGAAATTAGGGGAAAGATGGATGGATAGAGAAAGGGATAGAGAGATGAGAGACTGAAAGATGGATGGGTAGATAGAGAAAAATAGAGAGGGGTAGATGGACAGAGAAGATAGAGATAGATAGATAGATAGATAGATAGATAGATAGATAGATAGATAGATAGATAGATAGATAGATAGATAGATAGATAGATAGATAGGCAGGCAGGCAGGCAGGCAGGCAGGCAGGCAGACAGAGTGATAGTGATAGATAGATTAGGGGGAAAGATGGATGGATAGAGAGAAAGGGATAGAGAGAGAGAGATGAGAGACGGAAAGATGGATGGGTGGATAGAGAAAAATAGAGAGGGATAGATGGACAGAGAAGATAGATAGATAGATAGATAGATAGATAGATAGATAGATAGATAGATAGATAGATAGATAGATAGATAGATAGATAGATAGATAGATAGATAGATAGATGGCAGAGTGATAGATTACAGAGAGGGAAAGATGGATAGATAGATAGATAGATAGATAGATAGATAGATAGATAGATAGATAGATAGATAGATAGATAGATAGATAGATAGATAGATAGATAGATAGATAGATAGATAGATAGATAGATAGATAGATAGATAGATAGAGTGATAGAGTGATAGAGTGATAGAGTGATAGAGTGATAGTGATAGATAGAGTGATAGATAGATAGATAGATAGATAGATAGATAGATAGATAGATAGATAGATAGATAGATAGATAGATAGATAGATAGATAGATAGATAGATAGATGGCAGAGTGATAGATTACAGAGAGGGAAAGATGGATGGATGGATGGATAGATAGATAGAGTGATAGAGTGATAGAGTGATAGAGTGATAGAGTGATAGAGTGATAGTGATAGATAAATAGATAGAGTGATAGATAGATAGATAGATAGATAGATAGATAGATAGATAGATAGATAGATAGATAGATAGATAGATAGATAGATAGATAAAAAGAGAGAGGGAGAGAGAGATGATAGGCAGGCAGGCAAACATACGATAGATACAGGCAGAGAGAACATAGAGATAGGAACAGAGAGAGGGATAAGCAGGACTTAGTGGAGCCACTTCTTAAAACCTCTCAGCCCCCTCCCAAACAGACCGGACTCTTCCAAACGGAGGTGGGGCAGGGGCATCCCTTCGCCATACCCACCCTTTGGGGGGGCCCCGTCCCAGGGCTGGGAGCTGGGCCTCTGGGCCAGCTGAGGTTCCCTGGCTCCCTTCCTTTCAGACATGCGGAAGAGCCTTTGCTACCGCAACTACAACGACACGTGCGAAGACGAGCTTTCCTTCAACATGACCAAGAAGATGTGTTGCTGCTCCTACAACATCGGCAAAGCCTGGAACAAGCCCTGCGAGCCCTGCCCCACGCCGGCCAGCAGTGAGTGGCCCCTCCGCCCCAACACCCCTGCGGTCCTTGAGCCAGACGCCGTGGACGTTAGCTGAATCCACAGCCATTAAGCCAAACGGCGGGTTCGCTATCTGAACCCGCTGTTCGCTAAGAGGAGTTTCGGCAAAAAAAAACACCATCGTAAATCACGGTCAAGTGACTGCGGGAGTCTCTGCAAATGGCCGAGAAGGCAGGCCAGTTGCCGAGCACCCGGAATGTGGTCACGTGGCCAGGGTGGTGGTGGCTGTCAGAGCTTTGGGACGGGGTTGTAAGTGCCTTTGGGTCAACATAATTCCAGTGGTCACTGGTTGAAAGACGAGGAGTCCCTGGAGTTTTTCAAGCGGAGCAGCTGGGATGTGGCCTGTGCTAAACCCGAGTCCTGGTGTTCCTGGTGCCCTCTGAGCTGGGTAGTTTTCTGGCAGACGTTTCTTTACCCAAGTAGGGAACATCATCAGTCCCACTAGGGAGTGCAAAGAGGAGGAGGAGGAGGGGGAGGGGGAGGAGGAGGAGGACTGGGGTTGTGGTTCCCCCTGAGCTGGATAGTTTTCTTGCAGATGTTTCTTTACCAAACTATGAAACTTCATCAGTCCTACTAGGGAGTGCAATTTGCAGAAAGGAGGAGGAGGACGAGGAGGAGGAGGAGGAGGAGGAGGAGGAGGAGGAGGAGGAGGAGGAAGAAGAAGAAGAAGACTGGGGTTATGGTGCCCCCTGAGCTGGGTAGTTTTCTTGCAGATGTTTCTTTACCAAACTAGGAAACTTCATCAGTCCTACTAGGGAGTGCAATTTGCAGAAAGGAGGAGGAGGAGGAGGAGGAGGAGGAGGAGGAGGAGGAGGAGGAGGAGGAAGAAGAAGAAGAAGACTGGGGTTATGGTGCCCTCTGAGCTGGGTAGTTTTCTTGCAGATGTTTCTTTACCAAACTAGGAAACTTCATCAGTCCTACTAGGGAGTGCAATTTGCAGAAAGGAGGAGGAGGAGGAGGAGGAGGAGGAGGAGGAGGAGGAGGAGGAGGTGGATTGAGATTGTGGTGTCCCTGGTCCCTCTGAGCTGGGTAGTTTTCTTGCAGATGTTTCTTTACCAAACTAGGTAACATCATCAGTCCTACTAGGGAGTGCAATTTGCAGGGAGGAGGAGGGCCACGACTTTGAGCCCTTAGTGCTCTCTGAGCTTGGTGGTTTTCCTGCAGTCTAGGTAACATTATCAGTGCTAGAAGGGAGTGAGTTTTGCTCTCTGTTTATATTCCAGTAGCTTTCCCGGTCATTGTTGGTGGGAGCGGTCTTGGACTCTCCTTGGTTAGCCTGTTTACTGTTAGCTTGTTTAGGCGATCCTTGATTGGGGTATTGTCTGCTTCTGGACTGTCAGTCTAATGTTAATCCTAGTGTTAATCCCTACCTACCGTATCTGCGCGTTGATTGCTGGCAAGGAAGCGTTTTGGTCTTTTTGTTCCTTTCTGGGTTTTCTCTCTCTCTTTTTTTTTTAATAAAAAGTTTTTTATTTTCCATTTATTCATACAAAATACAATTCAATTAAAATAAATCCCTAACCGTTGGTACCGCCTGCCCGTTCCCCCCAGGCCGCGTCCACCCTCTCTAATCCTCTAATACTTCCCTACTTCCCTCCTCTTTCTCTCCTCCCCTCCTACTCTCTTCCCCTCTTTTGAATGCTGTGTAAATGTTGTTTATCTCTGCGTGCCTGTCGATGGCCGATTTGATGATGGCTGATGTTTGTCGGCAAAAAAAAAACCAGCCAGCTCAGGAAGCACCAAGGACCCCAGAGTTCAATCCTGAGCTACGGATATTCTCTTCTACCTACACCTGAGTTGCTCAATGCTTGAGGTCTTGCAAGGAGATGCCGTCATAGCAACGTGACCGAGTCTTTCTTTTCTAGCTGAATACCAGATTCTGTGTGGCAACCAGGCGCCCGGCTTCATCATTGACATCCACACAGGGAAACCAATTGGTGAGCATCCCCCAAACATTGACCCACAACTAACACCTTTGCATGGAGGGTGGTGTTTTGTGTCGGTGCTTCAATCCAACCAAAATACTACGGTTAAAACAATTATAAACTAAGAAGAGTTTATAAGAAAAACGAAATCTAGTTTGTACTTTTAGCTTTCTCCCCCCCCCCAGATTTTCTTTTTTAAGATGAATGATTGATGTGTTTAAAAAAAGACTATTTAAAAAAGAAAGTGAAAACAATCCTAAAAGCAATAGAAATAAGAACACAAGTCACAAAGCAATCGGAAGTATTAAGATATTTAAATTTAGTAGCTGGAGCAGTGGGATGCGTGCAGTGAGCCAGAACACACAGTTACGGTTGATTGGTTGGAGAGTGAGGCAATCTGCGCTATGATTGGTTACTGTGGATTTGGAGGGGGAGGGGGAGTTTCCTTGTTTTCCCGCCTTTTTCTTCTGTGTGCCCTTTGTGTTCTCTGTGATTTACCTCACGATTTACCTCATGATGATGGATGTGCCTGACCATCTTATTTACTGTATTTTATTTACTGTAAATATAGATGTAAAATATATTTATTTATATAAAGCTACAAATTCGTGTCAGCGTCTCTTGACTCCATTTGGACACCAGCTGTGCAATTCCCTGACAAGAAAGCAATAAAAAACAACAAATAAATCGCCAGGAATGTTTTGAGTCCCACACTATTCTCTGCAAAATTCAGTTGATCCGAGGGGTCCCACAGTTAAATGTGTGTATGTGTGTGTGTGTGTGTGTGTGTGTGTTTTGCTTGTGTTCAGCCTTATGTCACACCCGTTCCCACCCCTCTTCTGCCCCCTCCCTCTCTCCGAGCAGATATCGACGAATGCAGTGAGATTCCAGCCATTTGCACCAATGGCGTCTGCATCAACCAGATTGGCAGTTTCCGTTGCGAGTGTCCCATCGGCTTCAGCTACAACAATATCTTGCTGATCTGTGAAGGTCAGAATCTTGGGGGGGGGGCTGCACCTCCAAAGGGAAATATGACAAGCAGGATAAAACTGATGAACGGATTGGGCCAGAGGTGATACAGGAAGAAGGAACAAACAGCTGCACCTGCCATGAATATCATTTGATTTCTTTCTAAATACAGTCCTCACTTAACGATAGTCATTGGGACCAACACCTCCGTTGTTAAGTGGTACGGCTGAAAAGAACAATGTCTTGTGATTGCTCCAGCTTGACGACAGCAATTGCCTCCGTTCTGGTTGAGGTCGTTAAGTGACTTCCATGCAATCTTTATGCACAGGGAGATCACCATTTCTGATTTCCCGCTGGCTTCCCCACTGACTTGCTTGGGGGAAGCAGATAGGGAAGGTCACTGCTGGTGATCACGTGACGAGGGACCTTTGCTGGCTGCAACTAGAGGTAGTCCTTGACTTACAGCCAGAGCTGAACCCAGGATTTCTGTTGTTAAGTGAGTTGTGCCTGATTTTACAACCTTCCTTGCCACAGTTGTTAAGTGAATCACTGCAGTTGTTAAGTTAGTAACACGGTCATGAAGTGAATCTGGCTTCCCCATTGACTTTGCTTGTCAGAAGGTCACATGACCCTGGGACACTGCAGCCGTCATAAATATGAGTCAGTTGTCTGAATTCTGATCATGTCACCAGCAGTCGTAAGTGTGAAAAGCAGCCATGTCACTTTTTTCAGTGCTGTCGTACCTTTGAATGGTCACTAAATAAACTGCTGTAAGTCAGGGATCACCTATATTGTAGGTCTCCTCATTGGGTGCCATCATAACTCCGAACGGTCACAAAATGATTGGTTGCTAAACAAGGACTACCTGTGGATTTCATGGATCCAGCTTTCAGGATAGGGCTGTCAATCAAAGCCCCGTCCCTCTTCTCCCCCTGCCCCCTGGTTCCCCTTTCTCCTCCAACGTGGACAATGGGCAAAAGACAAGATGTGATGTCTTGTCCCTATTGTGGTATGGAGAAGACACAATGGAAAAGATGCGGTTTTCCATATACAGATAGTCCTCGACTTACGAGCACAACGGAGCCCAAAATTTATGTCGCTAAGCGAGTTTTGCCCCATTTTACAATTTTTTTTCTTGCCCCATTTGTTAAGTGAATCACCGCAGTTGTTAAATTAGTAACACGGTTGTTAAGCGAATCTGACTTTCCCGTGGACTTTGCTTGGCTGAAAGTCGCAAAAGGGGATCACGTAACCGTGACTGTCACAAATGTGAGTCACTTGTCAAGCATCCAGATTTTGATTACATGACCACGGGGATGCCGTAACAGTCGTTAAGTGTGAAAAATGGCCATAAGTCACTTTTTTTTCAGTGTTGTTGTAACTTTCAACGGCCACTTGAAAAACCGAGGATTATTTGTGTAACAGAGTGACAAAGAAGAAGCGGACATGAGGGCACAGGTGTCCGAACCAAAATGAGTGGGACATTTTCCCTTTTTTCTCCCACTGACTTTTTTCCCTCTCTTCTTCCCTCTCCCGGCAGACATTGACGAATGCAGCGGAGGGGAAAACCTGTGCCAACGAAACGCCGATTGCTTAAATATCCCCGGCAGTTACCGGTGCGAATGCTCTTCGGGATACAAGTTGTCGCCGAGTGGAGCGTGCGTAGGTGAGGCCGGTTCAGACCCTAAGCTTAAGATGGCGAAGGGGAAGCAAACGATTTTGACCGTTTCAGTAACAATAGTCCTTGACCAGAATTAGGACCAGAATTTCCATTGGGGTTGTTAAGTGTGTCGCACCCAGTTTTACAACCTTTATCACCAGAGAATCAGTGCTGCTGTGACTTGAATCACATAGTCTTTAAAGCAGGGGTAGACAACCTTGGCTCTTTTAGGACTTGTGGACTTCAACTCCCAGAATTCCTGAGCCAGCGTGGCTCAGCTTGGAAACCTCTCCCTTTCCCCTCAGCATAGCTGGCTCAGGAATTCTGGGAGTTGAAGTCCACGAGTCATAAAAGAGCTGAGGTTGCCTACCCCTGCTTTAAACCAGTGGTTCTCAACCTTTTTAATGCCGCGACCCCCAACCGGTCGTAAGTCAAGGACTACTCAACCGGTTGTAAGTCGAGGACTACCCAACCGGTCGTACGTCAAGGACTTTCCCTGCCCGGGAGCGCCGCGCATGCGTGGTGCTGCCCCCTGCACCGGCCGAGGCGTAGCTGGCAAGGGGCAGTGACAGCGCAGGGCGACCACTGGCTGGCCCAGCCCAAGGGAGGTAAGGCACCCGCCGGGCCCCACGCACACCAGCAACCCTCCCTGCGCCCGCCGGCCTCCCACCTCCCACCCCTGGCCCTCTTTTACTTACATTTTTAGTAGTTGCTCAGCAGGGAGGGGAGAAACTTCCAGACAGCTCGCCTTCGCTGCAGACAACTTGCAGCCCCGTTTGCAGAATGGGACTTTTGGCGGGCTCAGCAGGGCAGAGACAGCCTGGACAATTCCTATTGGCTTTGGAAAGCCAATAGAATTAGACTCTATTCAAGAGAGTCCATTCTGTTGGCTTTCAAAAGCCAATAGAATAAAAGGGAGGAGCACAGCTAAGGAAAAGGGGGGGAAAATGGCGGACTGCATTGTTTGGCGACCCCCGTGAAATGGTCGTTCGACCCCAAATGGGGTCCCGACCCCCAGGTTGAGAACCGCTACTTTAAATGAACCCTGCTTCCCCCATTGATGCTGCTTGTTGGAAGCCGGATGCCAACGGCCCAAATTTTGATCGCATGAGCGTGGGGATGCCGAAACGGTCATAAACACGAGGACTGGACAGGAGTTGCTTTTTCAGGGCTGTTCTAACTTCCAACAGTTGCTAAGCAAATGGTTGTAAGTTGACCACTACCTATGTTCTGCGTTCCTCAACCTTGGCCACTTGTATGGACTTCAAATCCCAGAATTCCCCAGAATTCTGGGAGTCAGAGTCCACACATCCTCAAGTAACCCAAGAAACTGGTTTATTTGCACACTGGGAAGAAGAAAATGTGGGTCACATTTTCTAAGAGTCAGAGCATCGTACTGTGCTTTGGTCTAAGGTCATGGTGGCAAACCTATGGTACGCGTGTTGGTGGCAGCACGCAGAGCCCTCTCTGTGGACACGTGCGCCATCACCCCAGCCCCGCCTCCCCCCGTGGCCCCCTCCTTACCAGCAGACCCCCAGAGGAGAGTCGCCCCGGGGCGTGGCCGTGTGGCGCAGCGCAGCCAAGGACATGGCAGCCGGGCAGCAGGGACAAGACTCCGCCCTCGCACCCCGTTGTGCGCAGACGATGCTGCGGGGTACAGGCGGAGGGTGTGGCTGCCACGGCACTGCAGGACTGCCTGGGTGATCTGCTGTGGCGGGCCGTGGAGGCCGTGGTGGCCCTGCGGGTGGGGCAGCGGGTGGAACAGGGGCGGGCAAGGGTAGGGCAAGTGTGGGTGGCGGAGTGGGGGCGGGGCAGTTTTTGGGCACTCAGTGTGTAAAAGCTTTGCCATCATTGGTCTAAGCCTAATCAGTCTCAGATTTGGGCTCGTCCTTCCCGGCTTTTCTCCCTTCCAGCTAATTTCCTACGTTTCGTTGTGTTGCAGGCCGGAACGAGTGCCAAGAAATCCCCAACGTCTGCAGCCACGGGGATTGCGTGGACACGGAAGGGAGTTACCTTTGCATCTGCTTCAACGGGTTCAAAGCCACGGGGGACCTGACCATGTGCATGGGTGAGTATCGCAGGCATTCGACCTCCTTGCGGCACGCCAACCCTACGGAGACACCCCCTCCCTTCCTAAAAGCTCCGGTTATAGACCTGGTTTGCTAGTTCACCAGTTGTTCACGGACCAGGAAGTCTGGTTCCACCACTCTGTTGTGGTGCATCCTGTGCGTGATCTCGGGTCCATCATCCTGGAGGAGTTGTCAGTGGGGAGTTTATCTTTAGGGAATTTCCACAGCGCATTCATCGCCTTGAGAGCAAGTGGGGCGTCTTCACTGCAACGTGACAAAATCAGGAAATATTGTGAACAGACTTCCCTTGGGGGGCCTGTATGGCGACAGGAAAGCATAAAACCCCAGGGGTCTTCTAGTCCAACCCCCTGCTCAAGACAGAAGACCTTATTCCATTCTGGACAAATGGTTATCCAGTCTATTTTTGAAAACCTTCAGCGAGGTTTGCAAACCCAACATTGTATGGTGGCTTTTTAAAATGGGCCGAAGTTGGCCCATTTGCTGGGGTTGGCCCAGCAAACCCAACATTATATGGTGGCCTCTTAAAATAGGCCGAGGTTGGCCTACTTCACAGGGTTGTTGTTGTAAAGGTGGGCGCAAAGCTGTCTCCAGGAAACACTGGTAATAATAAGGATAATAATAATAATAATGATGCATTGGTTAATACAGGAGTGGGGAACAATGGCCTTTTTATGACTTGCTGGCTCAGGAATTCTGGGAGTTGAAGTCCACAAGTCATTAAAGGGAGCCATCGTTCCCCACGTCTGAGCTAATGAGATGTAAACCTGTACATTTAATAAATCAGTAATAATAATATCTCCCTATTATCCCCATGCGGCCTTTTTCTCGTACGCCCGGCAGACATTGACGAGTGTGACCGCCAGCCCTGTGGGAACGGCACGTGCAAGAACACGGTGGGGTCCTACAACTGTCTCTGCTTCCCGGGCTTTGAGCTGACCCACAACAACGACTGTATGGGTAAGGGGGCTGCTGGGCCAGGAGGAGGGGCTGGCTGAGCCTCCGGTAACCGTGATGCTGACCCCTCCACGTCCCACCCTGCTCTCCCGACAGATATCAATGAGTGCTCCGCCCTGGCCGGGCAGGTCTGCCGCAACGGACAGTGCATCAACAACGTGGGCTCCTTCCGTTGCCTCTGCCAGGAGGGCTACGACCACACGCCGGACGGCAAGAATTGCATTGGTGGGTACCTCCCGTTGTTCCTTAGGGGGAGTTGACAGGGCCAGTGTGTCTTCCTCTCTCTTCTCTTGTTTTGTAGACACAGCCGTCCGCCGTGGATTTGTATTTCTTCTTCCTAGAATGGTAGAGTTGGAAGGGACCCCCCAAAGGTCATCTAGTCCAATCCTCTGCAATCTGCAGGGCAAGCCAATTCAACCTTCCCTCTGGAGAGGTTCACCTATCCCACCTCCGTCTTCGTTGCCTTTCACAATCTGGTCTGGTTTTGCCGACCACTTTTTCACCCAGCTCTAATCCCGTTGCAGGGCAGTCCTCGACTTACGACTGTGTATTTAGGGTCGACAACGCTGAAAAATGGGACTTACAACCAGTCGTACTTAGAAAGGCTGCAGGGTACCTGGGGTCACCCTGATGGCAAATGGCCAAGCTCTGACAAGCAGTGGAGAAGCCGGGAAGGGAAGCTTGCAAACCACAATCCCATGATGTCTCGCTTAACGACCACATCAGATGTGGTCATAGTTCTATCTATACTGTGCTCAGATGAGGCTAATCGAGTATAAATATTTCTTCCCGTCATTTGGGAAAAATTCGGTCTAGTATTAAGGCACTGGACTAATCGCGTGTGCCTTTTTTGCCGCAGCTTCACAACTGCAGGCTTGATTGGTTGAGACACACACACACAGAGTTCCTAATTTTCCTGTAAACTGGATTGCTGGGGCGGAAAGAACTCCTGTTGTTGGGATCGCTCTGACACAGGTAGTCCTCGGCTTACAACATTCGTTTAGTGACCATTCAAAGTTACAACGGCACTGAAAAAAGAGACTTCACGACCATTTTCACACTTACGACCATTCTAGCATCCCTGTAGTCACATGATCAAAATAAGGACGCTTGGCAATTGGCTCATATTTATGACGGTCACAGCCTGCCGGGGGTCACGTAATCCCCTTTCGCGACCTTACGATGAGCGAAATCACTGGGGAAGCCATTTTCACTTCACAACCGTGCAGTTGTTCAGCTTAACAATTGTGGCAAGAAAGGTCATAAAATGAGGCAAAGCTCACTGAACCACTGTCCCTGTCAGGTCCCCAGGTCCTTATTATCCTGCTTCATTGGGGTCCTGAGTTGAGGACTACCTGTGTAAAGCCTGATGGTTAGATTTCCAAAGGCTTGGCCAGTGTCTCCTACAGCCACGCAGTGTCGGAAACCCTCCCTGATCCGTAGGGCAGGGACAGCGGCTCCAGGTTGTGGGGAAGGTGACATGGGGTTTTCTTCCGTGCAGACATCAACGAGTGCGTCAGCCTGCCAGGGACCTGCTCCCCGGGAACCTGCCACAATTTGGAAGGCTCCTTCCGCTGCATCTGCCCTCCCGGCTACGAAGTGCAGAACGACAACTGTATCGGTAAAAAGCACAACGCATGACAGACTTTCCATAGCTGGGTCCTGGGGCAGGGGGTGATGTGTACGGCCCCTTGTGGCATGGATCCCCCCCAGCGGTGCTTCAAGGAATAGGGTCCTCCCTGGGGAAGGGGTCAGAAAAGTCAAGATGGCGGCCAACCCCACGCTATTTAAGCCCTTTTTTTATGTCCATTCATACTTGGGGAGGAGAGGGTCTTCCTGTCCTCCCAGCAGTAAAACTGCCTATAGTCTGAATTTGGGGTGCTGGAAGCAGGGGGGACAGCCTGTGCTAGGGCTGCAGCTGATCCATCTCGGTGCGTTGCAGACATCAACGAGTGTGAGGAAGACCCCAACATCTGCCTCTTTGGCACCTGCACCAACACACCTGGCACCTTTCAGTGTATCTGCCCGCCTGGCTTTGTCCTGTCTGACAACGGACGACGCTGCTTCGGTGAGTTTGCCAGCCACGCACGGTTATAATCGCTGGGAGTGGGGGAGGCGCCATCTGTCCCCATTCTCTGGGGGTTGGACCACATCTCCCATCATCCCAGACTAAACCTTCCCCCTTTGGGCAGATAGTCTGCCGTCCTGCCCATCGGAAAATTACTCAGTGGTGTCGGTTTATTTACGGAGAGTACGGCAGTGGTCCCCAACCTTCCCAGCTGCGTGGACGCATGTGCACAACCTAATCCCACTCATGTACAAGTGGAGCTTTGCGTGCTCGCCTGCCACTTGCATGGCCCGGTTCCTAATGGGCCCCAGACTGGGACCGGTGCACGGACTGGGCTTTGGGAACCCCTGGCGTATGGCACCGAGCACATGGATATTGGGAACAAAATTATATAGAAGGAGCAGATAATACTATGGTACGTGCACGATGGGAAAATGTAGACGGTTTTGTGCTGTTTGAGGACTTGAAGAAATTATGTGCAAGTTATAGGTTATATGTCAAAATACATTGATTCATAAGAACAGAATAAGCATTCTCTATATATTAATATCGAAGCAATTTATCCAGTTCAGCACAAGTTGGAGAAAATCTGCTTTTCCTCCTATATAAGATCACTGTGTGATCCAGTGTCGACAAGGAGCACCACAGGGGAAGATAACAGAATAACAAAGGAACCTTGGAGATCTTCTAGTCCAGTGATGGCGAAGCTTTTAAAGACCGAGTGCCCAAAAACCGCCCCCTGCCCCTGCTCTGCCTCCAGTCCTGCCCGCCCCCTGCCCCGCCTGCCCGCAGGACCACGCAAGGCCTCCATGGCCCGCTGCAGCAGATTGCCCAGGCAGCCCTGCAGCGCCATGGCACCACGCCCTCCGCCCACACCCCGCACTATCTGCACGCTATGAGGCACGAGGACAGAGTCTTGTCCCTGTTCTCTGGCTATGTCCTTGGCTCTGCTACTCCATGCAGGCCGCGCCCGGGAGTGACTCTCCTCCAGGGGGGCTGCTAGTGAGGAGGGGGCTGCGGGGGGAGGCGGGGCTGGGGTGACGGCGGGCGTGCCCACAGAGAGGGCTCCGAGTGCCGCCTCTGGCACGCGTGCCATAGGTTCGCCGCCACTGTTCTAGTCCAACCCCCTGCTCAAGCAGGAGACCCTATGCCCTTTTGGACAAAGGGCTAAATCAGTGGTTCTCAACCTGTGGGTCGGGACCCCATTTGGGATCGAACGACCATTTCACGGGGGTCACCAAACAAGGCTGTCCGCCATTTTTTCCCCCTTTTCTTTGGCCACGCCCCTGGCACCCAGTGATGTATAAGTGGTTGGGGGTCACCACAACACGGGGAACTGTATTATGGGGTCGCGGCATTAGAAAGGTTGAGAACCACTGGGCTAAATACTTCCACCATTGAAACAGGGAATCTTGGCAGATGCCAGGCCAAGGGTGTTCCGGGTACTGGGGTTGGAGGTAGACTTCTCCTAACGGTGGAGTCTCTACTGGTGACAGCATTGTTATCGGAGGGCCAGGGATCCAGGAGCCAGGGACCCTCCCTCTCCCAGACAGATGCCTGCAGGTTTTCCCTGTTTCCTGACCTCATGTACCCCCCCCCAACCTTTGCAGATACCCGCCAGAGTTTTTGCTTCACCCGCTTCGACAACGGCAAGTGCTCGGTGCCCAAAGCATTCAACACCACCAAGGCCCGGTGCTGTTGCAGCAAGATGCCAGGCGAGGGCTGGGGAGACCCCTGTGAGCTTTGCCCCCAGGAAGGCAACGGTAAGAGACAGACAGTGGGGAGGGCAGGAGGAGGGGGGAGGCCTGGGAGACCACCATCATACCCTTCCCATTTTATTGATGGCTTCTCCCTGATGATCATAGCTCCTAGGGCAGGAGTAGGCAACCTTGGCTCTTTTATGACTCGTGGACGTCAACTCCCAGAAGTCCACGAGATAAAAGAGTCAAGGTTGCTTACCCCTGTCCTAGGGAGACCCCTGTCTCTCTTCCCCCCCCCCCCATAAGCAAGGAAGGGATATCCCCTTGCACCCAAGGAAATTTGTGGGGGGGGGTTCTTCCTCAAAGAAGAAAGGCTGAGTGCCAAAGAATTGAGGCCTTTGAACTCTGGTGCTGGAGAAGACTCCTGCGAGTCCCCTGGACTGCAAGGCGTTCAAACCGGTCAGTCCTAGAGGAGATCAGCCCCGACTGCTCTTTCGAAGGCCAGATCCTGACGTTGAAACTCAAATACTTTGGTCACCTAATGAGAAGGAAGGACTCCCTGGAGAAGGGCCTAATGCTGGGAAAGATGGAGGGCAAGAGAAGAAGGGGACGACAGAGAATGAGATGGCTGGATGGAGTCACTGAAGCAGGAGGCGTGAGCTTAAATGGACTCCAGAAGATGGTAGAGGACAGGAAGGCCTGGAGGAACGTTGTCCATGGGGTCGCGATGGGTCGGACACGACTTTGCAATTAACAACAACAACAACTTCCTCCACAAATGGGAGCAGTCTCAACCACTGCTTCGATTTCTTCAACTTTGGACATGTGGGTCTGGCGGAGTGTGTGTGTGTGTGTGTGTGTGCGTGTGTGTGTGTGTGTGTGTGTGTGAGAGAGAGAGAGAGAGAGAGAGAGAGAGAGAGAGAGATTTTAAAAAGCTTAAATGGGTGAATTGTTCTTTTTTCTTTATTTTTTGTTCTTTTTATATTGCTTTCCATGGCTTCTAAGCTGCCCAGCTTCCTGTCTATGAGAGGGACGTTATAAGGAGTCCTCGACTTACAACAATTGAGCCCCAAAATTTCCGCTGCTAAGCAGGAATGTGGTTAAGTGGTTTTTGCCCTATTTCACGACTTTTCTTGCCCCGGTTGATAAGGGAATCATGGCGACTGTTAAGATAGCCACACGGTCGTGAGACAAATCTGGCTTCCGCATTGGCTTTGCTGATAAGAAGGTCGCCAAAGGGGATCACGTCATCCTGGGACGCCACGACCGTCATAAATACGAGCTAGTTGCCAAGTGTCTGAATTTTGATCGCCTGACCCTGGGGATGCTGCAACGGTCGTAAGGGTGAAAACGGTCGTAAGTCAGTTTTTCCAGTGCCGTGGTAACTTTGAACAGTCACCAAGCAAACAGTGCCTACGTTGTTCTTTTTTTTTTTTTTTGTTCCAGAGTCCTATCTGGATATTTTATAAATCGCTTTGAAAAATAAATGCAGCTAATCCTTGATTTGCATACCGTTCATTTACCAAGAATTCGAATTTACAACCGCACTGAAAAACGTGACTTGCAAACGCTTTTCACACTAACCCAGGGGTAGGCAACCTTGGCTCTTTTATGACTCGTGGACTTCAACTCCCAGAATTCCTGAGCCAGCTGTGCTGGCTCAGGAATTCTGGGAGTTGAAGTCCACGAGTCATAAAAGAGCCAAGGTTGCCTGCCCCAGGATGAAGTGATCAAAATACTATCAAAACTGGCACGTATGTATAGCGGTTGCAGCATCCTGGGGTCATGGGCGACCATCATTTCTGACCTCCCCCCCCCCAGCCAGCTTCTGACAAGCAAAGTCAGTGGGGGAAGCTGTATTCGCTCAACGACCGTGCGATTCACAACAACCGTAGCAACAACAACAAAAAAAAAGAATTGCAAAATTGGGCCCAACCCGCTTAGCATTCGCCTCCCTTAGCCACAAATTCTGATCCGATTGTGGTCGTACGTTGAAGACCATCATTGCCACCACCACCCCTACAATAAATGCTTCTTAGCGGAGTGACAACAGGGCCTGTCTCTCCCATCCACAGTTGCCTTCCAAGAGCTGTGTCCGTACGGCCACGGCGCCATTCCGGGACTCGGAGACTCGCGAGAAGGTGAGTAGCCAAAGCCAAGAGTGAGTATTGCCTTGCTCTCTGCAGCCCCTGGGAGCTTTCACCAGGGTTAAGCAGCCTGGCCTTCATCCAGACATTAAGATAGACTGCTCTGAACAATGGATGCGTTACCTCCATTTGGGGAAAGGGGGAGAGAGGCAGCCATTCCTCGACAGCTTGACACAGGAGGCAGCCATTCCTCGACAGCTTGACGCAGCCGACTCAACAGCTAACTCTTCACAGGACAACTAATTATTAATTAATTAAAATTATTTTTTTAAAAAAATGGTTTAAAATTAAATTATTATTTTTTTTATCCCTTCCTTCTTTGGCATCCTTCCTTTAATGATGCTATTCCACTATTTCTTCGATATTAGCGTAACGCTTGTCCTGCGACAAGTTTGCCGCAATGATTTGTCACAGACCCTTCCTGGCTACAGAAAGGCCCAATGATCAAAAAGCATCTCGTGATGCTACACCCTTGGCTCCGTAGCAAGCAATGGGTTTGCTTAACGACTGCGGTGCTCGTTTAATGACTATGGTGTTTGTTTAACAACCAACACATTTGCTTAGTGACCACCGCAAAAGGGAATGTGAATGTACAACTGTCACGACATACCACCATAATGGGCAGTCTCTATTACCATTGTATACACACACACACACTCACAGATGCATGTGTGCGCGCACACACACAAATACACACACAAACCAAAGCAGAAAGAACCTGGGAACACGTTTTTTCCGAATTGCAGATTTTGTCAAACGGTAGAAAACCATTTCGCGAGTCACAAAAAGCAATCTCAGCTCTCCTTCTTAACGCTGGGGCAGCACGCACAAAGCCTTTTTCTTGACAAAATACTCAATCAAGAAAAGGTTTCGGAGGCTGCCGTCTGAGAGGGCAGAAACTGCTTTGCAAAATCCTGGCGATGGATTAGAAAAATAAGCTGAAAAGACCACTGCGGTCAGCATCGGTTCTGCAAGATCAGCTCGCGTTAAACTCGGCAGTCTTCTGCTCACACCGCAAAGCTCTCCACACACACACGAGTTTTACTGCTCAGCCAATTTGTCCCTGACACCAAAACACGGCCTACAATTAAATTCAATGCATAAGAAGGAAAAAAAAAAGCCAAGTGAAGGGAAAAAAAATAGCATTGACTTCTATCTCATTTTGGTGCAGTAGAACAGCGGTCTCCGACCTATCTGGCTTTGCAGACTGGCAAGGCAGGTGGGGGAGATGGGATGGTAGCAGGTGAGCACCCGCCATTTGCACAAATGGAGCTGTGCACACCTGCTCGCCCACCTGCTGTACGTGCAAGTGCAACTGTACGTGCGCGCACACTCGCCTGCCGTGTCTGCGGTCCGGTTCTGAACAGGCTGTAGCCTGGCAATGGGCCACAGCCCAGGGACTGGGGACTCTTGCAGTAGAATAGGGTAAGAACATACAACCTCGACTTTTTACTTTTATGCAATCATGTATATATGAAACACATTTATAGCAACAAATCTATCTCAGCCACAGAACCCCAAAATCAAAGTTCCTTTTCTTTCAACTTCAAGCACTTTATTGTAGTGCACCAAAAGGAATTTGACCCTTCTTCTTTTCCTGAGTCATAAAAGAGTCGAGGTTGTCTACCCCTGCCCTACACTTTTTCCTCTTCCCACTTTCCTCCCCACTTTTCCCAATATTTTCATTTTTCTGAGTATTTTTCTATTTCGATAAACTAATAAAAATACTTGAATAAAAAAAAACCCAAATGCACAATTTTAGGGTAGGGGTAACAACTAGGATTCTCAAACAGAGACATTATTTTTTAAAAAAAATTGTTTCTGAGCACCCTGCCACATTTGGGGGGGGGGCTTCTGGCTTTCGAGAAGCAAGGGCTAGCCCAAAGATTAACGCGGCCCGTGGCACTGCTCATTCCACAACGGTCTCCTCGACAGACGTGAACGAGTGCGCGGAGAACCTTGGTATCTGTATTAACGGCGCCTGCATCAACACGGACGGGTCCTTCCGCTGCGAATGCCCCTTTGGCTACAATCTGGACTACACCGGGGTCAACTGTGTGGGTGAGTGGTGACCGCTGCGCCCGCCACCTTGCGAGGGGGCTGTTCACAAGCCTTACTTGAAGCTTTTCCATCAAGTAGACAAATTCACTCCCTTCCTTTCTCGTATCGTCGGCAGACACGGACGAATGTTCCATTGGCAACCCGTGTGGGAACGGCACCTGCACCAATGTGATCGGGGGCTTTGAGTGCACCTGTGACGAAGGATTTGAGCCAGGGCCAATGATGACCTGTGAAGGTGAGGTCCATTTTATTTCCCTTTTGATTGCTTTGATTTCTATAGATCAGTGATGGCGAACTTTTTAGAGACTGAGTGCCCAAAAACTGCCCCCCACTCCCATCCCCGCTCCACTCTGCCCACTGGGCCACCCACCACCTCCACGGCCCGCCACAGATCACCCAGGCAGCCCAGCAGCACCATGGCAGCCATACCCTCTGCTCATGCCCCGCAGAATCATCTGCGCACAATGGGGTGCAAGGTTGGAGTCTTGTCCCCGCTGCCCAGCTACCATGTCCTTGGCTCCACTGCTTCGTGTGGGCCAAGGCCAAGGGCAACTCTCCTCCGGGGGGGCTGTTGATGAGGAGGGGGCGTGGGAGGCGGCGGGGCTTGGGAGACGGTGTGTGTGCCCACAGAGAGGGCTCCGAGTGCCACCTCTGGCACCTGTGCCATAGGCTCTCCACCACTGGTCTAGTAGAAAGTGGGCTATTTATGTGGAGCCTGGTTGTGTGTGGCTTTTTAATTGTTGTTTGGGGCGTTGGTGGCCGGCTATTAAGTCATTGGCTGTTGTTTCCTTGTGCTGCCGAGCCCTCGCCTCCTTGAAAAGCTGGGGTTAAATCAGCCCTTCTTTCGTCTGACGAGGGCCCTGTTTCCCAGGCTTCAATCATTTCCCTGGCTGTTTTTGTCCCTGCTCAGCCAACAATCTTAGTAGCTGCAAAACTGAATCTATCTCCTTCTTTGTTGCAATGCTTCTGGACTGCTGATCGCTTAAAGCTCTTAACAGTCTCCCCTTCCCCATCTGTCCCATCTCCCCACTCCAGATATGAACGAGTGCGCCTTGAACCCGCTGCTCTGCGCCTTCCGATGCCTCAACACTCTTGGTTCCTACGACTGCATCTGCCCAGCCGGGTACACCTTGCGGGATGACCGCAGAATGTGCAAAGGTGAGGACCTACCGCTGCAGGGAAGCTGAGCCTCAGTGGTGCTGGTCAAGGAAATGGGTTCAGCTTTCGAAGGGGGAGCAGAAGGCTGAGAGGCTCTAGTTAGGTCCTCCTAATAATGTTAGGATTGTGTTGCAAAGTGTGTGCTAAGACAAGTGAGGAAGCCTCCGTTTATTCCTTCCACTAACACTCACTTGGGCCCTTCCAGTAGCTCTTTGGATGCTCGTCTGCCAATAAAAGGTTTTGGCGCCGCTTGCACACCAACCAAATAAGGTCCCAGAGATGCTTTTTTTTTAATGAGGCAACTGGACTTTGTTTTTCCTTTGAAGACGTTTCCCTTCTCATCCCAGAAGCTTCTTCAGCTCTGACTGGATGATGGGGAAGGAAAGGATTTATACTCCTTGCAGACCGCTGGTCATTTGCCTTTTAGAGGGTCGTTGAGGCCACTTGGAGGTTTATCTCTGTGTCCTCGGGGTCACTTGAGCGTTGCAAATAGGTGTAGAGCCTTCTGGGAACTGCTGAAAGGACTCTGTTGTAGACAGGAGAAAGATGATGTCATCAGGAGTTCCAGCTGTCTGCGAGGAGTATAAATCCTTCCCTTCCCCCACCATCCAGTCAGAGCTGAAGAAGCTTCTGGGATGAGAAGCGAAACGTCTTCAAAGAAAAACAAGAAAGTCTAGTTGCCTAATCAAAAAGTGTCTTTGGGACAATCCTGACCTGGATCATGGAGAATCTCCATAGACCAGGGGTAGGCAACCTTGGCTCTTTTATGACGCGTGGACTTCAACTCCCAGAATTCCTGAGTCAGCATAGCTGGCTCAGGAATTCTGGGAGTTGAAGTCCATGCGTCATAAAAGAGCCAAGGTTGCCTACTCCTGCCCTTGACAATAAAACAAGGATTTTAGATTCCCGACCCCACCAGGAGCTTCATAGGCTTCCCACCCCTTCGCTCCAGCCGTCCGACAAGAGTAACATAAGATTCTAGTCCCCATTGCTCCAAATAAAAAGGAGAGGCACAGAAAGCCTGCAGCGATCTGGGGCTTCTCCCCCTCCATGCTCATCTTCCTCTTTCTCCATTTCTGCAGATTTGGACGAATGCGCCAAAGGCTTGCACGACTGCGAATCTCACGGGATGATGTGTAAGAATCTGATTGGCACCTTTGCCTGTATCTGCCCACCTGGGATGCAACACCGGCCGGACGGTGAAGGCTGCACAGGTGAGACACGTTTAAAAACTCAAGTTCCTAGTCCATACGGCTTGGTCAAAAACGGGCACGCGAGGGGGTCTGTTTCTGGGCATCACAATCCCTTCGCTAGGCTGGATGGTCATTTATCTGAAAAACTGCAGTGACTCCAGCACCGAGCAGGAGATTGGACTAGGTCAGTGGTTCTCAACCTTTTTATATGGCGACCCCGGACATAAGCAGGCGGCGCACATGTGCGGCGCCGCCCCCTGCGCGGCACGCATGCGCGGCGGCGCCCCTGCACGGCACGCATGTGCGGCGGCGCCCCCTGCGCGGCATGCATGCGTGGCGCCGCCCCATGCACAGTGTGCATGCGTGGCATCACCCCCTGTGCGGCGCGCATGCACGGTGCCACCCCCATGCGTGGCGCGCATGCGCGGTCCCGTCCTCATGCACCGCCCCCTGCGCCGGCTGACAAAAAAAATGGCGGATCGCATTGTTTGGCGACCCCCGTGAAATGGTCGTTCGACCCCAAATGGGGTCGCGACCCACAGGTTGAGAACCGCTGGACTAGGTGATCTCTAAGGTCCCTCTCGACTCTTACGAGTCTTGATTAAATTTGGAGTTGGTTCATTTGGGGGCCTAAGCAGTTTCTATAGAAAACGGATGCTGACGTTTTAGTAAAGGACTCCAAGGTTATTCTGTTAGGGGGTTGGGCTAGATGACCTCCGAGGTCCCTCCCGACTCTGTTGTTCTGTGTTCTAGTCCTGACCAGTTCCTTTCCTCTTCCTTGCTGTCTCCAGACGAGAACGAATGCCGGACCAAGCCGGGGATCTGCCGCAACGGGCGCTGCGTGAACACCGTGGGCAGCTACCACTGCGACTGCAACGAAGGATTCCAGAGCAGCCCGGCGGGCACCGAGTGCCTCGGTAATCCACGCCACCCCTGCGCGGATTTCCCGGGAACGTTCAGGCGGGAGGGATCAAGTGCCACAGGAGATCCTGGCGGGCTTTCCACTTTCTGGGTGGATCGTGATGCCTTGTGAGCAATTTAGCTTCGTAATTTCCAGAAATCCCATCTATAGGAAGTCCTCAACTTACGACCACAGTAGAGCCGTGGTGGCGCCATAGTTAAAATCCGGCATTGCAGGCTGACTCTGCCCACTGCCAGCAGTTCGATCCTGACCGGCTCCAGGTTGACTCAGCCTTCTGTCCTTCCGAGGTCAGTAAAAGGAGGACCCAGATTGTAAACCATTTGGAGAGAGCCAAAAGGCCCTGGGAAGCGGTATATAAGTCTAAGTGCTATCGCTATTCCCTCGCTCTGCCTCCTTCCTTTTCTCTCTCTCCTTTTCTTTCTACTGTTCTTTTCTTTCCTTCCCTCTACTCTCTCCTTCCTTCCTTTCTTTATCTCCATTTTTTTTCCTTTCTCTTCTGCTCCTCCATCTCTTATTTCCCTTCTCTTCTCAGCCTTGAGCCTGGTCAGGATCGAACTGCCGAACTACTGGCAGCCGGCAGACAGCAGAATTAGCCTGCAGTAAAATCACGGGAGGAAAAAAAACAAGTCCCTTTTTTCAGCACCGTTGTAGATTTTTTGAGCAGTCTTTAAATGAACTGTTTTAAGTCCTGCTTGTATAGGGTTTCCTGCTTGAAAAGGGGGGTCAGACTAGAAGACCTCCCCTCCTCTCCTGTTATTCACCCGCCAGGCCCTTTCATCCCCCCAAAACCGCAAAATAAGGGAGGAATTTCAACAGAACTGCCTCTTAAGCCTTGCAAGGGCACCATCTCTCTCCAGAACTGGAAGCCCCAGCGAGGACAATTTTTCTCCTAGACCTAGGTCAGGGATAGGCACCTTGGCCCCCTCATGACTCGTGGACTTCAACTCCCAGAATTCCCAAGCCAGCATGGGGAAACTATGGCCCCCTCATGACTTGGGGACTTCAACTCCCAGAATTCCTCAGCCAGCATGGGGGAACTATGGCCCCCTCATGACTTGGGGACCAACTCCCAGAATTCCTCAGCCAGCATGGGGGAACTATGGCCCCCCTCATGACTTGTGGACTTCAACTCCCAGAATTCCTGAGCCAACATGGGGGAATTATGGCCCCCTCATGACTTGGGGACTTCAACTCCCAGAATTCCTCAGCCAGCATGGGGGAACTATGACCCCCTCATGACTTGTGGACTTCAACTCCCAGAATTCCTGAGCCAACATGGGGGAACTATGGCCCCCTCATGACTCGTGGACTTCAACTCCCAGAATTCCTGAGCCAACATGGGGGAACTATGGCCCCCTCATGACTCGTGGACTTCAACTCCCAGAATTCCTGAGCCAGCATTGGGGAACTATGGCCCCCTCATGACTTGGGGACTTCAACTCCCAGAATTCCTGAGCCAGCATGGGGGAACTATGGCCCCCTCATGGCTCGTGGACTTCAACTCCCAGAATTCCTGAGCCAACATGGGGGAACTATGGCCCCCTCATGACTCGTGGACTTCAACTCCCAGAATTCCTCAGCCAGCATGGGGGAACTATGGCCCCCTCATGGCTCGTGGACTTCAACTCCCAGAATTCTTGAGCCAGCCTGGCTCAGCTTGGAAACCTCTCTCTTTCCCCTCAGCATGGCTGGCTCAGGAATTCTGGGAGTTGAAGTCCACGAATCATAAAAGAGCCAAGGTTGCCTACCCCTGACTTAGAGCTATTAAAAATAGACATGTTTAGAGTCACGCTTTTTCTATCAAAATCCAGAATTTTTTTTTTTTTAATTTTTATTTTGTAACTCTATCAGATAATTTCAAGAAGGGCGATTGTGCTCAAAGCTTGGATGTTTTCCTACTCGCCCTCGTGGTTTGAAAAGAAATTGGAAAAGGGGTAGAATCAAAAAAGCAAATGTTTTTTTCATTTTCTTAAGTTGATGCGATGCTTAAAACCGGCGTAAATTCATTGTAGAGATCGTCCTCAGCTAACATCCAGGATGGAGCTTAAAACTAAGGAGAAATTTCTCTGACAGTGAGAACAATTAACCAGTGGAACCACCTGCCTCCAGATGCAGTAAATGCTCCAATACTGGAAGTTTTTAAGAAGAGACTGGACAGCCATTTGTCCGAAATGGAGTAGGGTTTCCTGCCTGAGCAGAGGGTTGGACTAGATGACCTCCAAGGTCCCTTCCAACAACAACATCATTTCTGTCGCCAGGGAAGGCCCCATTTTATGATCTTCCTTAAGCGAATCACTGAAGTTAAATTAATAACTTAGCTAAATTATTAATTTGTTGTTGATAAGTCACTGAACCCGAGTGAGTTCCCCCAGAAGGTCGCAAAAGGGGATCACGTGCGCCCCCCGGGACGCTGCAGCCATCATAAATACGAGTCAAATTGGCCAGCGTCTGCGTTCTGACCACAAGACCAAGAGGATGCTGCGACGGTCATTAAAAGTGTGAAAAACGGTCGTAAGTCAGTGCCGTTATAACTTTGAACAGTCCCCTAAACGAACAGTCGTAAGTCCAGGACTCTTGGCCACCCTTTTTTCCCTCGTGGATGAACAGATCCAGTTGGTGGGTCGCTAGAGCAGACTGAGCCATAGACCTAAAAAGGGGCGATTTCTGCCTATCAACCAAATGGGTTCGCTTACTGACGTCGGTGTTTGCTTAACGGCCCCCGCAAAAAAAAAGTCATCCAATTGGGGGGAAGTCGTACGGTGTCCCACTTTATGACCGTCATGACTTTCAAACGAAATTGGCTCAGTTTTGGTCGTAAGTAATAATAATAATAATAGTAAAGTTGGAAGGGACCTTGGAGGTCATCTAGTCCAACCCCCTGCTCAGGCAGGAGACCCTACACCATTTCGGACAAATGGCTGTCCAGTTTCTTCTTAAAAACTTCCAGTGTGGAAGGTGGTAGGGACCTTGGAGGTCATCTAGTCCAACCCCCTTGCTCAGGCAGGCAGCCCTACACCATTTCGGACAAATGGTTGTCCAGTCTCTTCTTAAAAACTTCCAGTGTTGGAGCATTTACCGCTTCTGGAGGCAGGTGGTTCCACTGATTAATTGTTCAAGGGCTTCATTCCTTCATTCTTGGTTGGTTTCCATTTGACGTTCTTCTCTTGGCTTTTCCGGTTTTCCCTGACCAGACGAAGTAAAATCGATCCACCCATTAAAGAGATTATAAAGAGATTAGAAAACGCTTCATCCCGCTAATGCATCGCCTGGCCAGGTCCGACCCTGGGCACGACTTAAATCTGTGGCCGGAGAAAAGTGTATTGGTTCAAATCAATTCTGGGAGTTGAAGTCCACAAGTCGTAATAGTTGCCGAGGTTGGAGAGCCCCGTGCTGGAGGATCCAGCCCTGAGCAGGGGGTTGGACTAGCTGACCTCTAAGGCCCCTTCCCGAGCAGATAAGGAGGGAGACCCAGGCGACCCAGTATTGAATAACTGCAGGCTGTATAAATGTTTATAGAAGTATATACCGAGAAGGTTCGATAAATAGAAGTCCCGTAAATGCCGGCGTATAAGGCGACTTCCGCGAGCGCTGAAATCGGCGCCAAAGACGGGGGTCGTCTTATACGCCGAGTCGTCTTATACGCTGGAAATACTGGTAGTTTCCGGCGTATAAGACGACATTCTAGGAATGTGGCCCGGCTATAAAGACGGGGGTCGTCTTATACGCCGGGTCGCCTTGTACGCCGGCATTTACGGTATTAATCTTATTGTATATAATACAGATAGGGAAATTTGGAGAGAGGAGTTGCTCGGACGTTACCCCTGAATTGTATCTGAAGAGGGATGAAGAAAGGAGAGGAGAGAGAAAAGAGTAAAGGAGGGGAGAAGGAAGTGGGAAGGTTGGAGGAGATGAGGAGAAGTGGGGAAGAGAAGAACGGGAGAAAGAAGGTAAACAAGAAGGAGTGTGGATACGGTGAAAGGGGAAATGGGCGAGCAACACCAAAGTTATGTGTGTGTATTTATTTCATTTTGTTAAAAGTATCTGTATGTGAGTGTGGAGGGGAATGTAGGTTAATATCTGATAAGTATTATGGTATATGTATGGGGGAGAGTTTGGACAAATAAAAAAATTATTAAAAAATAAAATAAAATAAGGCCCCTTCCCACCCTGACTGCTGGATAAACATAACCAGCATCTCTCTAAACCAGTGTTTCCCAAACTTGACAATTTTAAGGCATGTGGACTTCAACTCCCAGAAGTCCACAGCCAGCAACGCTGGCTGTGGAATTCTGGGAGTTGAAGTCCACATGCCTTAAAATTGTCAAGTTTGGGAAACACTGCTCTAAAAAATACGAGATCAAAGGTGGTGGAAGCCTTCCCCTCAGCTCTAGCCCAAAGTAAAGGGGGGGTCCTTCCCCAGCACCCCCTCTCCTCACCCTGTCCAGAGACTCACTGCAGAGAACCCCTCCCTCATCTCTGCCCCCCCCCACAGACACCCGCCAAGGCTTCTGCTTCATCGAAGTGCTCCAGACGCTCTGCCAGATGTCGGCCACCAACCGGCACCAGGTCACCAAGTCCGAGTGCTGCTGCAACGGAGGGCGAGGCTGGGGGCCCCAGTGCGAACCCTGCCCCTTCCTGGGCACGGCCCACTACAAGAAGATGTGTCCCCACGGGCCGGGCTACACGACGGACGGGAGAGGTGAGTGGTGAAGCCTGTCACGCCCGGGTCTCCCTCCCGTCCAACGGCCCCCATCGCCCCGTAATTTGGCTGGGGCTAAGGTTCAGGGGAGCAACTGAAAAGAGAGAAAGAAGGAAAGAGGGTAGGAAGGAGAGTGTAAGGACCCACCCCACTTTGCATCTTAAGAAGACAGAACTCTTGGAATAATTCTTCCAACAGGAATCCTTTATTAAGAAAAAGTGGTTGCAGGCGTGCTAGACAGGACTTGGGGTTCAAGCTCTCCCATTCTAGGTTTTAAGGGGTCCCCCAGTAGTCCCACCCAATCACACCCCCCCTTCCAGTGACAGTTTCAGGCATCACAATCCCACCCCTTTTTTCCTTTCTGCCCTCTGGATGGAGACTTCAGATAAACTACATGAAAGGTAAATAGCCTCCTTTGTTATGATAAGGCCTTTTGGTGCTATCCACATTCAATCCTTTGAAGTTGTACCAAAGGAAGTGAGGGCCATAAAGCCCCTTTGTTCACCCCCTTCTCTTTCTTTATGACAGAATCCAGAGAGGGCAGAAATGGGGTTTTCTATAATTAATAATTGGAGATGAAGTATAATTGGATTCTGACAGAGAGAAAGAAAGGGAGAGGGGGGGGGAAGCAAGAAAGAAAGAAAGAAAGAAAGAAAGAAAGAAAGAAAGAAAGAAAGAAAGAAAGAAAGAAAGAAAGAAAGAAAGAAAGAAAGAAAGAAAGAAAGAAAGAAAGAGAAAGGGTAAAGGAGGGAAAGAAAGGAGGGAGAGAAAGAAGAAAAAGAAAGAAAGAAAAAGGAGGGAGGGAAAAAGGGAGGAAAACAGGAAGGAAGGGAGGGGAGGAGGGAAAGAGGATCAGAAGGAGCAAAATAAACAGAAATAGAAAAAGAAAGAGAAAGAAAGAAAGAAGATAGGAAGGAGAGAAAGAAATGCAGAGAGAGGAAAAAAGGGAGAGAGATAGAAAAAGAAAAGAGGGAGGGAGGGAGCGGAAAGAAAGGGAGGAAAACAGGAAGGAAGGAGAGAAAAAGAAAGAGAAAGAAAGAAAGAAAGAAAGAAAGAAAGAAAGAAAAAGAAAGAAAGAAAGAGAAAGGAGGGAGGGAGGCAGGGAGGGAGTGAGGGAGGGGAAAGAAGGAAAAAAACAGGAAGGAAAGGAGGGAGGAAAAGCATCAGAAGGAGAGAGAAAAAAGAAAAAGAAAAAGAAAGAGAGAAAGAAAAAGAGAAGAAAGGAAGGAAGAGAAAGAAAAAGAAAGGAGAGAGGGAGAAAGGGAAAAGAAAGGGAGGGGGAGGAGGGAGGAGGGAAAGAGGATCAGAAGGAGCGAAAGAAAGAAAGAGAAAGAAAGAAAGAAAGAAAGAAAGAAAGAAAGAAAGAAAGAAAGAAAGAAGGTAGGAAGGAGAGAAAGAAAGGCAGAGAGAGAAAAGGAGAGAGAAAAAGAAAGGAAGGAAGGAGGAAGGGAGGGGAAAGAAAGTGAGGAAAACAGGAAGGAAGGGAAGGAAAGAGGGTTGGAAGGAGAAAGAAAGAAAGGAAAAGAGAAGAAAGAAAGAAGAAAGAAAGAAAAGAGAAAGAAAAAAGAGAAAAAGAAAGAAAGAAAGAAAGAAAGAAAGAAAGAAAGAAAGAAAGAAAGAGAAAGAAAGAAAGAAAGAGAAAGGAGGGAGGGAGGCAGGGAGGGAGGGAGGGGAAAGAAGGAAAAAAACAGGAAGGAAAGGAGGGAGGAAAAGCATCAGAAGGAGAGAGAAAAAAGAAAAAGAAAAAGAAAGAGAGAAAGAAAAAGAGAAGAAAGGAAGGAAGAGAAAGAAAAAGAAAGGAGAGAGGGAGAAAGGGAAAAGAAAGGGAGGGGGAGGAGGGAGGAGGGAAAGAGGATCAGAAGGAGCGAAAGAAAGAAAGAAAGAAAGAAAGAAAGAAAGAAAGAAGGTAGGAAGGAGAGAAAGAAAGGCAGAGAGAGAAAAGGAGAGAGAAAAAGAAAGGAAGGAAGGAGGAAGGGAGGGGAAAGAAAGTGAGGAAAACAGGAAGGAAGGGAAGGAAAGAGGGTTGGAAGGAGAAAGAAAGAAAGGAAAAGAGAAGAAAGAAAGAAGAAAGAAAGAAAAGAGAAAGAAAAAAAGAGAAAAAGAAAGAAAGAAAGAAAGAAAGAAAGAAAGAAAGAAAGAAAGAAAGAAAGAAAGAAAGAAAACATGAGAGAGAGGGTCCCACAGGCCTTTTAATTCACTTAATGAAACCAAAACTCCTTGTGGACAAAGGCAGATTTCAATTCTCCTAAAATGATGGAGGTTTATTTGGATCCAAGCCAAAGTGGGAGGGGCCCCAGACAATATTTCAGCCGGCTTGTGCACTTCATTCAGTTCCAGATTGTTTGCGGAATAAAGAATTGAATAAAATATCCTCCTCGTTTCCTCCCATTAACGAGCATAAGCGTCATCTCAGCAAAAAATTCATTTAAATGAATGCGTTTTCCAAAAAGGCCAGAACAATTTCTTTTTGGAAGACTTGTTTGAATATCCTCAGGCATCTGTCTCCAAATTCACACAATTTAACATTTTTTTAAAATAAAAGTGTAATATAATTTTATATTATATAAAAATACTTACCTTAACCTTGACGCGAAACGATGTAAATGTAAAAATGGCTTCCGTCAACCCGACCGACGTAAGGCCGCGCAACTAACCCCAACGAAGCTGCTTGCTGTTCGAAGGAGTTTCGTGCGATTCTATCACCTGTTGGTGACAACTCCCTTTTAATGCAGCAGTTCCTGGATTCTTCCGGGGAGGGGTTGGGGGGGGGGAGCTGCCTTTCCCAAGGCTTTCCTAAAAGAGAGGGAGCTGCCACTCGCAACCCTGAGGCCGAGGGAGGCTGTTGGTCTTGCTGTGCTTAATGGAGGATTTTCACCCCCCCTTGTCAAACCCCCCCCAAAAAATCTGGGCAGACATCGACGAATGCAAAGTGCTTCCCAAGCTTTGCCAGCACGGCCAGTGCATCAACTCCGTGGGCTCCTTCCGGTGCCACTGCGACCTCGGCTACACCCTGGACATCACCGGGACGCTCTGCCAGGGTAAGCCCCCCCCTTTCTTTCTTTCTTTCTTTCTTTCTTTCTTTCTTTCTTTCTTTCTTTCTTTCTTTCTTTTCCTCCCTTTCTGTCATTCTTCCTCCCTCCCTTCTTTCTTTCACTCTTCCTTCCTTCCTCTTTCATTCTTTCTTTCATTCATTCTTTCTTTCTTCTTTCCCTCCCTTTCTTTCATTCTTCCTCCCTCCCTTCCTTCTTCTTTCTTTCACTCTTCCTTCCTCTTTCATTCTTTCTTTCATTCTTTCTTTCTTCCATCCATCCATCCTCCCTCCTTCTTTCTTTCATTGTTCCTTCCTTCCTTCTGTCCTCCCTCCCTTCCCATCGTATCTTCCTTCCCTCTCCATCCCTTTTTTTGTCTCTTTCTTTCTTTCTTTTCTCCCTCCCTTTTTCTTCCTTGCTTCCTTCTCTCCCTCCCTTCTTTCTTTCTTTCTTTCTTTCTTTCCTTTCTCTACTTTCTTTTTTCTTTCATTCTTCTCTCTCTTTCTCTTGTTTCCTATCCCCTTCCTCCCTCCCTTCTTTCTTTCCTCCCTCCCTTCCTTCCTTCCTTCCTTCCTTTTTTTCTTTCTTTCTTTCTGCCTTCTCTCTCTGTCTCTCCTTTTCTTTCATTCTTCCTTCCTTCCGTTTACTTTCATTCTTTCTTCCTTCCTTTCTTTCTTCCTTCCATCCTCCCTCCCTTCCCATCGTATCTTCCTTCCCTCTCCATCCCTTTTCTTTCTTTCTTCCTTTCTTTCTTTCTTCCTTCCTTTCTTCCTTTCTTTCTTCCATCCTCCCTTCCTCTTTATTTCTTCTTTCCTTCCTTCCCTGTCCTCCCTCCCTTCCCATCGTCTTCCTTCCCTCTCCATCCCCTTTTCTGTCTGCCTTGTCTTTCTTTCTTCCTTCCTTTCCTTCCTTTCTTTTTCTTTCCCTTTTCCTTTCTTCCTTCCCCCATCAAATATCTTCCTTCCTTCCTCTGTCTCTCTCCTTCCCTCTTCCTTTCTTCCTCCCTCCTTCCCTCCCTTCTTTTCTTCCCCATCAAATAACCTCCTTCCTCCCTCTCCCCTCGCTGTTCAGCAGAGCAGCCAAAGCAAGTGGGGAAGACCCCCACCCAGGCTTAAGACCCCCACCCAGAATCACTAAGCCTGCAAACGGTCCACTTAGTGGCCCTTCAAGTTCACCAGGGCACTGAAAAAAGTGACTCACAATTGCTTTTCACCCTTTACGACCGTCGCCACCTCCTCTCGGTGGTCACCTGAGCGACATTCGGCAGCCACCGACTCGTATTTATGACGGTCGCACAGCATCTTCCTGGGGAGGGGGGGTCCCGCCTTCCCCTTTTGCGACCTTCGGACGAGCACAGTCAACGGGGGGAGGCGGGGAAACCCCCCCCCCAGTTTCGCTTGACACCCGGGTTCCTCGTTTTAACAACTGCAGCGGGTTCCCTTAACGGCAGTGGCCCGGAGAAAAGTCCCCCGCGGGGGGCTTAGCGACAGACGTTGGGGGCTGCGTTGGGGTTCCTCAGACCACCCGTGCGAGGAGGACCCCTTGGACACCTCTCTCCCCTTCTCCAATCCCCCCCACCCCACCCCACTTTAGACCTGGACGAGTGCAGCCAGTCGCCCAAACCCTGCAACTTCGTCTGCAAGAATTCGGAGGGCAGCTTCCAGTGTTCCTGCCCCCGGGGGTACATCCTGCAGGAGGACGCCAAGACTTGCAAAGGTCAGGAAGGCCCGGGAGAGGGGCGCGGGGGGGGGTGGGGGGCGGAGGGAGGGCCAGGGCACGGTGCTTTGAGGACCCCCATCTTGGCAAGTCTGGAGGCTGCTGCTCGCCCTCTCCAACCTGAGTCTACCAGCTCCAATCTTTCAGTGCCTTTTCAAGAGAGAACAAGAGCTGAAGAATATTTAGTGCACGGTTTCTTGGCCTGAGCGGCTGGAAGATGGGTGGACTTCAACTCCCAGAATTCCCCAGCCGGCAACTGCCGGCTGGGGAATTCTGGGAGTTGAAGTCCACCCATCTTCCAGGAGGTAAGATGAAGAAGCGTGGATTTAGAGCAGGGGTGGGCCACCTGGGCTCTTTGATGACTGGTGGACTTCAACTCCCAGAATTCCTGAGCCAGCCAGGCTGAGGGGAAAGGGAGAGGTTTCCAAGCTGAGCCAGGCTGGCTCAGGAATTCTGGGAGTTGAAGTCCACGAATCATGAGGGGGCCATGGTTCCCCCATGCTGGCTCAGGAATTCTGGGAGTTGAAGTCCACAAGTCATGAAGGGGGCCATAGTTCCCCCAGGCTGGCTCAGGAATTCTGGGAGTTGAAGTCCACCAGTCATGAGGGGGCCATAGTTCCCCCATGCTGGCTCAGGAATTCTGGGAGTTGAAGTCCACGAGTCATAAAGGGGGCCATAGTTCCCCCATGCTGGCTCAGGAATTCTGGGAGTTGAAGTCATAAAAGGGCCAAGTTTGAAGACTCCTCATTTAAATATTTAAATATTTTTTCCAAACGGTCACATGATCAAAATTCAGGCATTTGGGCAGGGGTAGGCAACCTTGGCTCTTTTATGACTGGTGGACTTCAACTCCCAGAATTCCTGAGCCAGCCATGCTGAGGGGAAAGGGAGAGGTTTCCAAGTTGAGCCAGGCTGGCTCAGGAATTCTGGGAGTTGAAGTCCTCAAGTCATGAGGGGGCCAAGATTGCCTACCCCTGGTATAGGGTCTTCTGCCTGAGCAGGGGGTTGGACTAGAAGACCTCCAAGGTCCCTCCCAAGTCTATTATTATTATTATTATTATTAATAATAATAATAATAATAATAATAATAATAATAATAATAATAATAATAGAGCATGTGCTGGCTGGGGAATTCTGGGAGTTGAAGTCCACCCATCTTCCAGTTGCTAAGATCGAGAAACATAAATTTTGGATAGGGTAGGATAGGATAGGATAGGATAGGATAGGATAGGATAGGATAGGATAGGACTATAGAATAACTTTAAATGTACATTAACCAGCATATATTACAATGAGATTTGGTTGCCTGCTGCTCTCAAAAGAATAACCATCTCCAATATACACTGCAGAAACATGACAAAAAATAAAATAAATTACGCATCTACCCATATACACACACACACACACACACATATGTTTTTAGAGGGATGCTTAAGAGCAAACAGAGCATGTGTTGGCTGGGGAATTCTGGGAGTTGAAGTCCACTCATCTTCCAGTTGCTAAGGTCGAGGAACATAAATTTCGGATAGGATAGGATAGGATAGGATAGGACTATAGAATAACTTTATTGTCACTTTAAATGTACATTAATCAGCATATATTACAATAAAATAAATTATGCACATACCCATATTCACACACATGTGTGTTTTTAGAGGGATGCTTACGAGCGAACTGAGCATGTGCTGGCTGGGGAATTCTGGGAGTTGAGGTCCCGCCAGCTTAGAGTCGGCAAGGTCAAGAAACTCTGACCGGATGCAGAAAACTGCAGACCCTTCGGAGTCAACTGGGGGTCATCCAGACATCTGCAGCTCAGTGGCCACCTGGAGGGTCCACAAACCCATTATTATTCACAGCAGTGGAAAAATAAAAATTGGCAAAGAAAAAATTACGGGCATTTTTACTTGGAAATAAGCCAGCAACTCTTTTCCCCCGCTCACAATCTCTAGGGTCCTTTAGCCCACCCCCCCATTCCCCCCAACCTGGCAGGTAAAACTTCTTGTTAAAACGTTTTTAAGAAGGGATTGGACCCCCGTTTGTCTGAAACGGTCTAGGGTCTCCTGTCTGAGCAGGGGGTTGGGCTAGATGACCTCCAAGGCCCCTTCCCATTCTCGCTTTTTACCTCGGCGCCCCCAGATTTGGACGAGTGTTCCACGAAGCAGCACAACTGTCAGTTCCTCTGCGTGAACGTCATCGGGGGGTTCAACTGCAAGTGCCCCCCGGGATTTACCCAGCACCATTCTTCCTGCATTGGTGAGTTAGCCGTTACGTATTTTTTTTTAGGGGCCCAAAAACACAGAATTGGGGGGAGGGGGTTGCATGGGAGGGGTTTGGATCTTAAGCCAGGATTAAAAAAAAAAAAAATCAGCTGGGATGGTTTGTGAGTACAGCATTTGGTGAGAAACCCCCAAAGGCTCCGAGTTCAAGGTTTTTACCGTCGTCTGTTTAATTTTGCGAAAGTTATTTTAAAGCGGTGCGTATTACTGGGCAATTACAGATGATCCTTGACGTAGAACCGTTTGCTTAGTGACCGTTCAAAGGTACAACGGCATTAAAAAAGAAGTGACTTACAGTCTCTCCTCACACTTACGACCGTTTCGGACCGTCCGTTCACGGGGTCACACGATCCCATGATCAAAATTCGGGTGCGGGACAATGGATGTGTAATTTAAGATTGGTTGCAATGTCCTGGAGGGAGGGGGGGAAAATCACGTGATCCACACTTGCGACCGTCCCAGCTTCTGACAAAGCAACGTCGGTGGGCAAAGCCAGATTCATTTAGTGACTGTGTGATTCACTAAACAACAGGAGTGACTTCCTTGACAACCCCAGTAAAACAAGTCGTAGAATCAGATGCAGTTCTTGTCCCAGTTGTCGTAAGTGGAGGACCACCTGTATTGTGACTGCAGGACCCCTCAACTGCAAAAGAGGGTCCTCCCTATGGCTGACGCTGCCCTCTGGCCTTTAGTGCCAGATGTGAATTCAGCCGCAACGTTTATTTAGCCATCCAATGTTTTACACCGCCCATCTCAGCTAAGTGACTCTGGGCAAGTTTACAACAAGTTTACAACACGGTCCCCACCTTCCAAAAAAAAAAAAAACAGGCGGCCTAGGAAAGGGCTTGTTTGGAAAATAGGTCTCTCTAGCAAGCGAGCCAAGCTGCAAACTGCTCAGAGACGTCTTCCACCATGCAGTCGGTTCCGTGCCTGCCTTTTCCAACGCCTGCCGGGCGTTTGTGTGTGCCTTCTCCGTAGAATCGCTCGTTTCCTTTCCTTTTCGATCCCCTCCCTAGACAACAACGAGTGCAGCGCCCAGCCCACCCTTTGCGGGTCCAAAGGACAATGTCTGAACACCCCCGGCAGTTACAACTGCAAGTGTCAGAAGGGATTCGTTCTGGATAACTCCGGAAGCAGTTGCGAAGGTGGGTGTCCGATCCGCGCCCGCTTGTGTGTGTGTGTGTGTGTGTGTGTGTGTGTGTGTGTGAGAGAGAGAGAGAGAGAGAGAGAGAGAGAGAAGGGGGTAGGGGTGGAACACCGGTGTCCAGGATGCCTGCTTGTCTGTGTGTGTGTGTGTGTGTGTGTGTGTGTGAGAGAGAGAGAGAGAGAGAGAGAAGGGGGTAGGGGTGGAACACCGGTGTCCAGGATGCCTGCTTGTCTGTGTGTGTGTGTGTGTGTGTGTGTGTGTGTGTGTGTGTGAGAGAGAGAGAGAGAGAGAGAGAGAGAGAGTGAGAGAGAGAGAGAGAGAGAGAGAGAAGGGGGTAGGGGTGGAACACCGGTGTCCAGGATGCCTGCTTGTCTGTGTGTGTGTGTGTGTGTGTGTGTGTGTGTGTGTGTGTGTGTGTGAGAGAGAGAGAGAGAGAGAGAGAGAGAGAGAGAGAGAGAAGGGGGTAGGGGTGGAACACCGGTGTCCGGGATTGTAGTTTACAAGATGTATAGTTATATATGTACAGTACATATAACAATATGTATATAGTTTGCATAGAGCCAAAATCACGGGAAGTCTTAGCACCGCTTTGTAAAGCCTTAGTAAGGCCACACCTGGAATAACTGCAGCCAGTTTCGCTCACCATATCACCAAAAAGGATGTTGAGGGTTTGGAAAAAGTGCAGAGAAGAGCAACTAAGAGGATTCAAGGCCTGGAGACTAAAACCTACGAAGAACAATTGCAGGATTTGGGTTTGGCTTGTTTAAAGAAAAGGACCAGGGGGGGCAGGATAGCAGCCTTCCAGTATCTGAGGGGCTGCCCCAAAGAAGAGGAGGGGGTCCACCCAGTGGTGGGATTCAGCCAACTGGCACCACTTCGGCAGAACCGGTAGCTCATTTCTCGTTGCCCAGGCCCGGAACGGACTTCCGGAAGCGGCATCCACCCAGAGAACCGGTTGTTCACCTATTTCAGTGTTTCCCAAACTTGACCATTTTAAGGCATGAAGACTTCAACTCCCAGAATTCCACAGCCAGCAACGCTGGCTGTGGAATTCTGGGAGTTGAAGTCCACATGCCTTAAAATGGTCAAGTTTGGGAAACACTGACCTATTTGAATCCCACCGCTGGGTCCACCTCTTCTCGAAAGCACCAGAGGGCAAGACGAGAAACCACGGTGGAAAACTGACCAAAGAGAGAAGCAACCTGGAATTAAGGAGAAACTTCCTGACAGGGAGGACAATTAGCCAGTGGAACTCCTTGCCTCCAGAAACCTCACTGGAGGTTGTTGAGAAGAGACTGGACAGCCACTTGTCTCAAATGGTAGAGCAGTGGTTCTCCACCTGGGGGTCGGGACCCCATTTGGGGTCGAACGACCATTTCACGGGGGTCGCCAAACAACGCAGTCCGCCATTTTCCCCCCCTTTTCCTTAGCTGTGCTACTCCCTTTTATTCTATTGGCTTTGGAAAGCCAATAGAATAGACTCTTGAATAGAGTCTAATTCTATTGGCTTTCCAAAGCCAATAGGAATTGTCCAGGCTGTCTCTGCCCTGCTGAGCCCGCCAAAAGTCCCATTCTGCAAACAGTGCTGCACCGGTTGAGTAGTCCTCGACTTACGACCGGTTGAGTAGTCCTCGACTTACGACCGGTTGGCGGTTGCGGCATTAAAAAGGTTGAGGACCACTGTGGTAGAGGATCTCCTGCTTGAGCAGGGGGATGGAGACTAAACCATGTATGAGGAACGGTTGCAAAAATTGGGTATGGCCAGTCTAGAGAAAAGAAAGACTAAGAGGGACATGATAGCAGAATTCCAGTATTTTAGGGGCTGCCCCCAAGAAGAGGGGGGGGGTTTTCCACCTATTCCCCAAAGCACCTGGAGGCAGGACAAGAAACAATGGATGGAAACTGATCAAGGAGAGAGAAGCAAGCTAGAACTTAGGAGAAACTTCCCGACAGTGAGGACAATTAACCGGTGGAACAACTTGCCACCAGAAGATGTGAATGCTCCAACACCGGAGGTTTTTAAAGAAGAGACTGGACGAACATTTGTCTGAAAAGGTCTAGGGTTTCCTGCCTGAGCAGGGGGTTGGACTAGATGACCTCCAAGGTCCCTTCCAGCTCTACTCTAATTGGTCGGTAGAAAACCTATTGCAAATAATGGAAAGGTATTTGTGGCATAGAACAAACGCAACCGCGATGGGCTCCCCGTATCTTTTGCACAGACGTGGACGAGTGCGACGGGAATCACCGGTGTCAACACGGCTGTCAGAACGTGCTCGGGGGATATCGCTGCGGCTGCCCCCAGGGCTACATCCAGCACTACCAGTGGAACCAGTGCGTGGGTGAGTGGATCCACGGGGCCCCTGGGGCAGGATGGGCCTGGTCAGACTTGCGACCTGGGTTTTGTCGTAGTGTTGCGCTGGCCAATTTCAATTATTCCCTTGTCTCGGTTTCCTCACTGGGGTCCAGCAGCATGGGTCTTGTAAGACTTGCAACGGGAGTTTTGTAGTACTGTCAACGCTGGTTAAATTCAACCATCTTCCTTGTCTTGTTTGCCTCACTGGGGTCCAGCAGCATGGGCATTGTCATACTTGCGACATGGGTTCTGTAGTATTGTCAACGCTGGCTAAATTCAACCATCTTCCTTATCTCATTTGCCTCACTGGGGTCCAGCAGCATGGGCCTTGTCTTGTAGTACTGTCAACGCTGGCTAAATTCAACCATCTTCCTTGTCTCGTTTGCCTCACTGGGGTCCAGCAGCATGGGCCTTGTCATACTTGCAACGTGGGTTTTGTAGTACTGTCAACGCTGGCTAAATTCAACCATCTTCCTTGTCTCGTTTGCCTCATTGGGCTCCAACAGGATGGGCCTAGTAAGACTTGAAACGTGGGTTTTGTAGTACTGTTGCACTGGCTAAACTGAACAATCCTCCTTGTCTGGGGTCCAAGGCACAAACCTAGAAGCCGTATTTGGCCACCAGGCTGTCATTCCCATCATCCCCAGCCACGGTTAGAGCATGCTCTACACACCTGGCTACATGGGGGAGCAGAGAGGTGAGCCGTGGGGCAGCAAGGCTAGGAAAGCCCCAAATTTCTCTTGCAAAATCCCTCTGGGTCTCCCCCCAACCCCCATTTCCATCTCTGTTTTGGGGTGGGGGCATCGCGTGTCCTACCGTCCCCAACCCCCAAACAAACTCTTTTTTTAAAAAAAAAAATGATAAAATGTACAGTGGGTCCTCATCTTATGACTGCCCCCTTAGTGACCGATCAAATTTCTGACAGCCCCGCTCCTCCCTGCGCTCCCAGGATCTGCACTGATGACAGATTGCAGTCATTAAACCATGATTTGTTTCCATGTTTTGTTTTGGTTTTTTGGCCAGAATCTGGGTTTTTTTTATTCCTGGCTCCTGGCAGCCAAACAAAACAACACAACACAAAAGAAATCCAGCCCTTGGCTGCTCCCTTAATAACCACCGTGTTCGCTTAACAACCGCTGTGTTCACTTAACGGCTGTTGCAAAAATGGTTGTAAAATCAGGCCAAGGTCAGCCGAGTTAGGACGGCCACGATTGTAATCCCAGGCTTCGTTTCGGTCGCAAGCGAGCGCTGTTCTGAAATCCCTTCAAAGGTTGAGATCCAAGGCGAATCAGGGAGCAGTTCTAGCCCTCCATGACGCAACCAGCCGGCCACTTAAAATTAGAGGTAGCTGAAGGAAAAGACTTCGCCCCGGGACCCAACGCCCCCCCCCCTCCCCATTGCTGGCTGGTTTGAGAAGGGAGAAGCCCCTCCCAGGGAACACAGAGGGGTCTCCACCCAGGAGCATCTGCAGAGAGAGGCCGAAGAACAACGTGTACACAGTGTCTGCAGGAGGGTCAGGAAAGTCACCAGGCCGGCTGGGATCCTGGCGGAAAGGGGCGGGATTTGGAATAGTCACCTCCCTCTTCTACTCTTCCTCCTCCCACTCCTCCTCCTCTTCCTCCCACTCCTCCTCCTCCTCCCACTTCTCCTCTACTCCTCCCACTTCTCCTCCTCTACTCCTCTTCCTCCTCCTCCTCCTCCCACTTCTCCTCCTCTACTCCTCCTCCTCCCACTCCTCCTCCTCTTCCCACTTCTCCTCCTCTACTCCTCCTCTTCCTCCTCCTCCTTCTCTCACTCCTCCTCCCCCTCCTCCTCCCACTCCTCCCACTCTTCTCCTCCTGCTCCTCCTCCTCCTCTCACTTTTCCTCCTCTACTCCTCTTCCTCCTCCCACTTCTCCTCCTCCTCCCACTTCTCCTCCTTTACTCTTCCTCCTCCTCCTCCCACTCCTCCTTCTCCTCTCACTCCTTCTCTATTTTTCCTCTTCCTCCTCCTCCTCCCACTCTTCCTCCTCCTCCCACTCTTCCTGCTCCTCCTCCCACTCCTCCTCCTCCTCCTCTCACTCCTTCTCCTCCCACTCCTCCTCCTCCTCCCTTTTCTCCTTTTCCTCCTCCCACTTCTCCTCCTTCCACTTCTCCTCCTTCCACTTCTCCTCCTTCCACTTCTCTACTCCTCCTCTTCCTCCTCTTTCTCCCACTCCTCTTCCTCCTCCCATTCTTCCTCCTCCTGCTCCTCCTCCTCCTCCCACTTCTCCTCCTCTACTCTTCCTCCTCCTCCCACTCCTCCTCCCCTCCTCCTCCCACTTCTCCTCTATTTTTCCTCTTCCTCCTCCTCTTCCTCCTCCCACTCTTCCTCCTCTACTCTTCCTCCTCCTCCCACTCCTCCTCCCCTCCTCCTCCCACTTCTCCTCTATTTTTCCTCTTCCTCCTCCTCTTCCTCCTCCCACTTCTCCTCCTCTACTCTTCCTCCTCCTCCCACTCCTCCTCCCCTCCTCCTCCCACTTCTCCTCCTCTATTTTTCCTCTTCCTCCTCCTCTTCCTCCTCCCACTCTTCCTCCTCCTGCTCCTCCCCCTCCTCCCCCTCCTCCTCCTCCTCCTCTCCTTAAACCCACTCCCTTCTAAAACGGATAATTTTACCTAGCTGGGTAATGAAACGTCTGCAAGAAAACTCACCAAGCTCTCCTCCTCCTTCTCTTCCTCTTCCTCCTCCTCCTCCTCCATCACCACCTCCCCCTCCTCCCCCTCCTCCTCCTCCTCTCCTTAAACCCACTCCCTTCTAATACTAGTAATGTTACTTACTTGGGGAATGAAACAAAGCTCAGAGAGCATCAGGGACCCTTCGCAAGTAAACCAGGACTGGTCCGTAGCACGTTAGGGGCAGTCGGGGAACCCCGGCTGAGCCCCGGTAAGTAGCCCCCCTCCCCTCCTCCTCCCTGCCCCAGATGAGAACGAGTGCTCTGGCTCAGCGGTCTGCGGTTCGGCCTCCTGCTACAACACGCTGGGAAGCTTCAAGTGCGTCTGCCCGTCCGGCTTCGACTTCGACCAGGCCCTGGGGGGCTGCCAGGACGTGAACGAGTGCGCCGCCGGAGGGAGCCCCTGCAGCTACGGATGCTCCAACACCGAGGGGGGCTACCTGTGTGGCTGCCCCACCGGCTACTTCCGGGCAGGACAAGGGTAAGGGTCTCCCCCACTGCGTTTCCGTATGGCAGCTGGGAGAGAGCAGGCTGCTAGTGACTACGCAGGGATTCTAGGCTGATCCCTCGTTTAACCCCACCTTCAGTTTCTGCCGCTCTTTCTTCACCACGACCAGCAGTTCCACTCAGGCTCCCCACCCCGGATTCATGTCTTTATATTCTCTCTTCCCCCCCCCCCCAGGCACTGTATCTCAGGACTTGGGTTCACCAAGGAAAGCTATTTCTCGGTCCCCCCAGAAGAGGACGAGGAGAACCTGCTGTCTCCGGAAGCCTGCTACGAGTGCAAGATCAACGGATACCCCAAGAGAGGCCGCCAGCGGCGCAGCGTGAACGGCACCCAGGCCCACCAGGTAGAAAAAAGGGGGCGGCTTCCAAAGGTCCCCCCCAACCTTAGGAGTGCCGCATTTACTGGTGTCTTGGTAAATTATTATTGTGTTTTATTTTCCCTCTAGCTGTTCTACGACGTTGCTCACATAATCAGGGTACCCGTGCGGAGGGACCAAAAACGCAGGGTGGCAGTGAATGAAGCCCCCTCCCCTTTTTTACCCTGTATACGCAACATCTACAAAAACAGGGCAGGGCTCTGATCGCAGGGTAGTGACCACCATTTTGATTTTTTTGGCCTCCCCTGTAACTGCTCTGAAGCTATATTCCCTCCATTCGGTTAATTTAATTCTTGTTCCTCTTTCTTGGCAAGAATGGAATGGAATAGAAAATAGGAACAGAACAGAACAGAATAGAATAGAATAGAAAAAACAAAAATATGGAATAGAATAGAATAGAATAGAATAGAATAGAATAGAATAGAATAGAATAGAATAGAATAGAATAGAATAGAATAGAATAGAATAGAATAGAATAGAATAGAATAGAATAGAATATGGAATGGGGAATAGAATAGAATAGAATAGAATAGAATAGATTAGAATAGAATAGAATAGAATAGAATAGAATAGAATAGAATAGAAACAAGAGTTGGAAGGGACCTTGGAGTTCATCTAGTCCAACCCCCTGCTCAGGCAGGAAACCCTACACCATTTCGGACAAATGGCTGTCCAGTCTCTTCTTAAAAACATCCAGTGTTGGAGCATTTACTGCTTCTGGAGGCAGGTGGTTCCCCTGGTTAATTGTCCTCACTGTCAGGAAGTTTCTCCTTAGTTCCAGGTTGCTTCTCTCCTTGATTAGTTTCCATCCGTTGCTTCTTGTCCTGCCTTCAGGGGCTTTGGAGAATAGCTTGATTCCCTCTTCTTTGGGGCAGCCCCTGAGATATTGGAACAGTTATCCTGTCCCCCCTCGTCCTTCTGTTTGTTAAACTAGACATACCCAATTCCAGCAACCGTTCCTTATATGCTTTAGCCTCCAGTCCCCTGATTCTCTTTGAATCCCGAGCTTGTCTTCTGGAGTGTTGGCTATACTCCTGCCAGTTTGGTGTCATCTGCAGATTTGATGACTGCCCCTTCCATTCCCTCATCTAAGTCATTCATGAACATATTGCTCTGACTACAAAGCCCATCTGCTCAATCTCCATTTCTGGGTTGGACTTTTTCCAACGTTGACATTCTTGTTTCTGCCCCCTCGGTTGATGTGCACCCAAGGGGCCTAAGACGACGCCTTGGGGTAGCCCCACGGCTTCCTTCCCAGCCTTTGTCCTTACCCCCCCCCCCAAAAAAATAAAATAAATAATATCCTGAGCTTAATAATAATAGTAATAATAATAATAATAGTAGTAGTAGTAAAGTTGGAAGGGACCTTGGAGGTCATCTAGTCCAACCCCCTGCTCAGGCAGGAAAAACACTATACCATTTCAGACAAATGGCTGTCCAGTCTCTTCTTAAAAACTTCCAGTGTTGGAGCATTCACAGCTTCT
>JAKSXO010000020.1:2963622-3058381 GCA_024509115.1 Crotalus helleri
TGTTTAGGGCTTGATAAGTCAGACAAGCACTCAAACGGTAAACAACACCTTAAGGAAAGAACTACAAAGGAGAAAACAACACTCCCATCAACACTGGCAGGGAAAGCCGTGTGTAAATAAAGAGGGAGCAAAGCCCACCTCCTTCTAGCATTGATGGCGTTACCTAGTTGGTCGTGAAATGTCTGCAAGAAAATCAGCAAGTTCAGAGAGTACCCCACAGTTCTCCTTCTCCTTTTCTATCACCAGTCCTCCTCCTCCTCCTCCTCCTCTTCCCCCCCCTCCTCCTCCTCCTCCTCCTCCTCCTCTGCAAATCCCACTCCCTTCTAGCACTGATAATGTTACCTAGTTGGGTCACAAAACATCTGCAAGAAAACAAACAAGCTCAGAGAGCACCAAGGACCCCCACAGTCCTCGTTCTCCTCCTCCTCCTCCTCCTCCTCCTCCTCCTCCTCCTCCCCTTCTAGCATTGATGATGTTACCTAGTTGGGTCATGAATCGTTTCAGGAAAATCACCAAGTTCAGAGAACAATGAGGACCCCACAGTTCTCCTCTTTCTCCTACTCTATCACCAGTCTTCCTCCTCCATCTCCTCCTCATCCTCCTCCAATCCCATTCTCTTCTAGCACTGATGACGTTCCCTAGTTGGGGTCACGAAACGTCTGCAAAGGAAACCACCCAGCTCAAAGAGCACTGAGGACCCCCACAAACCACGTATTAACATGGCTGAGCGTGCAAAGCTCTGTGGCACACTGCCCTGGGCAGAATTTACTCCAAGAAGCAGGCTTGCACCTGCAGCCAGATTAGACCACGATCCGCCGGTGCAATTAAGCATAAATTGTATAAATTGCTTTCTCCCCCCCCTCCCAAAAAAAGCCAACAGGGCCAGGGAGGGGGAGGGTCCCCATTCTGGATCCAGATGGGGAGGTTAAGTGGGTTTTAACGGTATTTGGATCCTGTCCCCATCCTGCATTTGGGTAGGAAAGGTCTACGGTCTAGCAACGAAGCCTCTCTCGCTCGCTTCGCTGAGGCAAAAGCCAAGTTGCTACTTTGCAGGTGAGGAGAACCTTTAAGTCCAAGATGTCCACCTGTCTTTTGACTCTGGGTTGAGGCTGCTAATTGGAAGGGCAAATGGCTCCTTCTCTATCCGAAATTGATTTGAAAGGGCTCCAAGATCACCTCAGATGGGGACTGCAGCCAAGAAATTAAAAGACGCTTGCTCCTGGGAGGAGAAAGCTATGGCAAATCTAGACAGCATACTAAAAAGCAGAGACATCACCCTGCCAACAAAAGGGGCTATAGTCAAGGCCATGGTTTTCCCAGTTGCAATGTGTGGCTGTGAAAGTTGGACCCATAAAGAAGGCTGAGCGCCAAAGAATGGAGGCCTTTGAACTCTGGTGCTGGAGAAGACTCCTGCGAGTCCCCCGGACTGCAAGGCGTTCAAACCGGTCAGTCCTGCAGGAGATCAACCCTGACTGCTCTTGAGAAGGCAGATCCTGAAGTTGAAACTCAAATACTTTGGCCACCTAATGAGAAGGAAGGATTCACTGGAAAAAGGGCTCTAATGCTGGGGAAGATGGAGGGCAAGAGAAGAAGGGGACGACAGAGAAGGAGGTGGCTGGGATGGAGTCCTGAAGCAGGAGGTGTGAACTGTAAATGAACTCCAGAAGATGTTAGAGGACAGGAAGACCTGGAGGAACGTTGTCCATGGGGTCGTGATGGGTCGGACACGACTTCGCAATTAACAACAACAAAGACCAGAGACCGAGGCACGCACTTCTGTTTTTAAATCTTAGGCACAGCAGAAGGATGCTCTGGGGGGCAGTCTCGGAGCTAACCCCCCCCCCCCGTATGAAACCCGTTGCTACGCCAAAATTGGATTCTGCAGCACGCTCACCTCTGCCGGTGCCCACTAGAGCAGGGTGGGACCCGTCTGCAACCCCTGCTCCTTCCTTTCAGCCCACGGCGGGGGGGGGTCTGCTCGGAGCCCTCACCAAATGAAAACATTCACGGGTCTCCAGGGGCAAAAATCCCCCGCCAGCCTCGTGCAACGCCCGTTCAGATCTGCCCAAGGTTCCCCCCCCCCCAGCTACCAAGGGGAGGCGACCCCAGTTCAGCCAGGCCCAGAATTGTGCGAAATCTTGAAATTCTCATTCCCCCCCCCCCGCACGTTTCAGCCTCCGAGATGCAAATTTGAATTCCAAAGGGGGGATTCAGTCTTGTTGAGCTGACTCTTCTTCGCAACCTGGTGCCGAGCTGTCAAGCAGGGAAGCGAGTTCGAGAGTTGCCCCTTTAGAGGGGAAAGAGTTGGGGGGGGGGAGATCCATGCCAGAAGGGGGTGAAGTTTGGGCTGAGTTGAGGGGCTGGGGGGTGTTGCTGGGCCCGACTTAAAGACCAACAGATAGATCAGAAGGTAAAGCTCCACCATCTGCTTTGCAGAAATGCCAGCGATGCTGCCTGCTGCTGTGGCCGGTACCCACAACTGCATAGTAGAGTTGCTGTGTAAGGAACAACTTTACAGTGAACACACCCCAACCAAGGCCCGTGGTCAGGTTCCTCCAGAGATAAACCAGCTTCGAACTGCCTTTCAGGGTTCCAACAGAGCTCAAAGGAAGCCGGGATAAAGGGAATGAGGGCAACGGTTACCCCAAGGACCCCCCCCCCTGACACCCGTTAATTTGTTTTGAAAGGCAAGTTTCTTGTCCTTATGGAAGGAGGGCGACTGGGGAAGTGGCTGGGCTGAGCGGGGGGGGGCACTTCTAGAGAGCAGGGAGATTTGAGGAGGAGGAGGAGGAGGAGGAGTAGGAAAAGGGGAGAAGAAGAGAAGAGAAAAAGAGAGAAGGAGGAGGGAAAAGGGGAGGAAGAAGAGAAGAGAAAGAGGAGGAGGAAAAGGAAAAGGGGAGGAAGAAGAGGAAGAGAGAGGAGGAGGAGGAAAAGGAGAGGAAGAAGAGGAAGAGAAAGAGAGGAGGAGGAGGAAGAGGAGGAAAAGGGGAGGAAGGAGGAAGAGAAAGAGAAAGAGAGGAGGAAGAGGAGGAAAAGGGGAGGAAGAGGAGGAAGAGAAAAAAGAGGAGGAGGAGAAAAGAGGAGGAAGGAGGAAGAGAAAAGAGAGGAGGAGGACGAAGAGGAGGAAAAGGGGAGGAAGAAGAGGAAGAGAGAGGAGGAGGAGGAGGAAAAGAAAAGGGGAGGAAGAAGAGGAAGAGAAAGAGAGGAGGAGGAGGAGAGGAGGAAAAGGGGAGGAAGGAGGAGAAAGAGAGGAGGAGGAGGAGGAAAAGGGGAGGAAGAAGAGGAGGAGACAGGAGGAGGAGGAGGAGGAGGAGGAAAAGGGGAGGAAGAAGAGGAAGAGAAAGAGAGGAGGAGGAGGAGGAGGAAGAAGAAGAAAAGGAAAAGGGGAGAAAGAAGAGGAAGAGAAAGAGAGGAGGAGGAGGAGGAGGAGGAGGAGGAGGAAGAAGAGGAAGAGAAAGAGAGGAGGAGGAGGAAGAGGAGGAAAAGGGGAGGAAGAAGAGGAAAAAGAGAGGAGGAGGAGGAGGAGGAAAAGGGGAGGAAGAAGAGGAAGAGAAAAAGAGGAGGGGGAGGAAGAGGAAAGCCCCCCCCCAGTCTGTCCTGGATCCCCTTTATTCTGGCTATCCAAGAAGCGCCTCCATTGCTCAGAAGACCCCCCAAAATTCCCAGCGGCGAATTCCCCCCCCCCCCCGCCCCGAAGCCCGTGCCGGGCGCGGACGCTGGGCTTTGCGGTCCCAGGCTCCGCGCTGGGAAGGGGCCGGCTCGGAGCCCGCCAGCCCCCGCCGCCCCGGCCGGTCGCACCCCGGCCGTAGGAGCCCCGCCGCCGCCCCGTCACCTGGCAGGCGCGGCCGGCAGCTGTTGCGCGCAGCGGGCCGGCCGGAGAGGCGAGGCGCGAGGAGGGGCGCTGCAGCCGTCGCTGCCCGCTGCTCCGGGCTCCGGTCGGCGCCGGCCCGGCGCTGGTTCGGACTTCCAGCCGGCGCCGCCGATTGGCCGCAGCGTTGCCGGGGGGCGCGGCGGGCCGGGGAGGGGAGGGAGGGAGGGGAGGGGAGGGCCGCGCTCTGCGGCGCCCGGAGCTCCGCGCGATCCCGGCCACGCCTCGCCCCCCCTTCCCTCCCCCTCCTCCTCTTCCTCTTCTTCCTCTTTCTCTTCCTCCTTCTCCTTTTCTTCCTCCTCCTCTTCTTCTTCTCCTCCTCCCCTCCCTTCTCTTCTCCTCCTCCCCTCGTTTTCTTCCTCTTCCTCTTCTTCTTCCTCCCCTTCTCCTCTTTCTCTTCCTCCTCTTCTCCTTCCCCTTTTCTTCCTCTTCCTCTTCTTCTTCCTCCCCTTCTCCTCTTTCTCTTCCTCCTCTTCTCCTTCCCCTTTTCTTCCTCTTCCTCTTCTTCTTCCTCCCCTTCTCCTCTTTCTCTTCCTCCTCTTCTCCTTCCCCCTTTTCTTCCTCTTCCTCTTCTCTCTTCCTCCCCTTCTCTTTCTCTTCCTCCTCTTCTCCTTCCCACTCCTCTTCTCCTTTTCCCACCTCCTCCTCTTCTTCCTCCTCCTCCCCTCCCTTCTCTTCCTCTTTCTCTTCTTCTTCCTTCTCTTTCTCTTCCTCCTCTTCTCTTCCCCTTTTCTTCCTCTTCCTCTTCTTCTTCCTCCTTCTCCCCTCCTCCTTTTCTTCCTCTTCCTCCTCCTCCTCTTCTCTTCCTCTTCTTCCTCCTCTTCTTCTTTCTCTTCCTCCTCTTCTCCTTCCCCTTTTCTTCCTCTTCCTCTTCTCCTCCTCCTCCCCTCCCTCCTCTTCCTCCCCTCCACTTTCTCTTCCTCCTCCTCTTCTTCCCTCTCCCCCTCCCCCTCCCCCTCCCGTACCGGTTCGCTCCGCGGTCCTCCCCGGGAGAGAGGCCGGCGCTCCGAGGCGGCTCCTCCGAATCGCTCCATCCAGGCGCTCCGTCCTCGCCTCCTCTGGTCGCCGCCACGGCCGCTTCAGCCGGGAGAGCCGCGCCCCGCCTGTCTCGGGCTGGGCTGGGTGGGCTGGGGTCGCGGGAGTCCCAGGCCAGCTACTCCGGCAGGCCTTTTGGGCGCGCGGACTCGACACGACCTCTGGCCCCTGGAGCTAAGGCAAGATTCTAGTCCTCATGACCGAGACAGCCGAAAGGCGGTCCTGGCCGAGCTTCCCCCCCCCCCCGCGGTCCAGGTCCTGCGGATAAGAGCCGCCGCTGTCCCGGGTGGCAGAGGGGGCGAGTGGGTGGGTGGGGGCTTATATCCCAGCCCCCTCCCCACAGCATCACTCTCACGTTCATCCACCGGGTGACCCCCCCCCAATCACCTCTCGGGTCTGTAGCAGCCAAAGCAGCTGCGTGGAAAGCCCTTGACTCACTGCAGGAAGGGTCACCCCCCCCAAGGCCTTCTGGGACCCCCCCCCCGACCCCAGCAGGGCAGGGAGGGAAGAAGGGGCTCCCCCCCTCGGGTGGAGACCCAGAGGGACCCCTTCCTTCCAGCCCTCAGCAGGCAGGGGGACCCCATTGGGAGTAAATGGCCAGGAGGACTTTCAGGGTGACCATGTGCACCCCAAATCTGAGGGGGAGGCCAACCAGGCAGGCAGGCAGGCACTACCGAGATACACCCCGCAGAAAGAGAAGCCCCTGATCCGCTGCCTTCAGAACCAGTGTAACTTCTTGATGATCTCAGGTGGGCCCCCCTTCAGTCCTCCTCCCCCCCCCAGCTCTGCATGTCCTGTGGGAAGAGGCTGTACTACAATTCCCCTCCTTCCCAGCCAGGGTGAGCATCTGGGATCGGGACTTCCCAGATCAAGAGCTAGTGCGGTGAGAGCCATTGGGGGGGGGGCTGAGAACCTGGGGTCCACGTCAAAGAGTTGGGGGATCTCCCCTTTCTTCAGAGGCAGAAGGATCAGGGCTGCATCCCCCCCCCACCCAATTTGAGAGGCCAAGCTGGACCCCCCCCCCAGGGCCAGGAGTCAGCAAGAGACCCCCCCTTTCCCACCCCCTCAGGTTAAGTGGGGGGGGGCTTTTCAAAACAGGTCGGAATGAGGCTGCCTATCTAACCCAAAGATAGCTGCATCCCACCCACCCACCCCCCCAGCATCGTCCAAGGGATGGCTGCCCGGCGGTCTCCATAGCAACCGCCTCCCAGACCGGAGCTGGGGGGGGGCAGGCAGCCAATCAGGCGTGTCCTGGGGACAAACTCCTGCCAGCCACTCAGGATCCAGAAGCTGCAGGAGGGAGGACCCCCCCTCTCCTCCCCAGCAGACACCCAGAGTCGAGGAGGGCATTTTTATGGAAACGGGGGGGGGTCTTCTCTCTCACCAGGCTGACCGCAGAGAAGCTGCCCCACTCCCCACCCCAAGACCTGGCAGCAACCCACCGCCCTGGCTCCGGTGGAATTCACTGCCACCAGATGCGGCCAAGCCAGTGAAGGAACAGTTGGCACTTGTGTGGAGGGAGAGGGGGGACAGTCTGCTGTGTGTGTGTGTGTGTGTGTGTGTGTGTGTGTGTGTGTGTGTGTGTGTGTGTGTGTGTGTGTGTGTGTGTGTGTGTGTGTGTGTGTGTGTGTGTGTGTGTGTGTGTGTGTGTGTAGGGTGGCGTGCCTGCCTGTTGCAGCACTGTGGGGCCACGGAGCAGGGAGATCAGTGAAGGAACAGTTGGCACTTGTGTGGAGGAAGAGGGGGGACAGTCTGCTGTGTGTGTGTGTGTGTGTGTGTGTGTGTGTGTGTGTGTAGGGTGTGTGTGTGTGTGTGTGTGTGTAGGGTGGCGTGCCTGCCTGTTGCAGCACTGGTGGGGCCACGGAGCAGGGAGATCAGTGAAGGAACAGTTGGCACTTGTGTGGAGGAAGAGGGGGGACAGTCTGCTGTGTGTGTGTGTGTGTGTGTGTGTGTGTGTGTGATGTGTGTGTGTGTGTGTGTAGAGGGTGTGTGTGTGTGTGTGTGTGTAGGGTGGCGTGCCTGCCTGTTGCAGCACTGGTGGGGCCACGGAGCAGGGAGATCAGTGAAGGAACAGTTGGCACTTGTGTGGAGGAAGAGGGGGGACAGTCTGCTGTGTGTGTGTGTGTGTGTGTGTGTGTGTGTGTGTGTGTGTGTGTAGGGTGTGTGTGTGTGTGTGTGTGTGTAGGGTGGCGTGCCTGCCTGTTGCAGCACTGGTGGGGCCACGGAGCAGGGAGATCACGGCCAGCCATTGGCTGAGCCTCTGCCAGCAACACAATGCTGCAAAAGAGGCTGGCGCGCGTGCGCACACACACAAGGCGACGTGCAGTGGCATCCGGGGTTGTGCAAGGCTGTTGCCCAGACTTCAGGTGGTCCATGTTTGGGGAAGCTGTTTGGGGTGGGGTGGGGGGGAAGCAGCTGCTCGGGGGGGGGATGCTGGCATGGCCCCTGTGCTGCTGGGGGGTCTGGATTCAAGACGCCGAGGTTTTCTCTAAGTCGGTGCCCAAGTTGGTACATTATACGAAATAAGCCAGATGTGGGCACCGCCTCAATCTTTTGGAAAAGAAGACAAAGCGTGCATGATGATCAGGAAATCAAAAGATAAAATTAAATCGCCATCCTCTCTTCTCTGGACCCCCCCCCCTCTCTCTCTTCAGTAGCTAGAGGATGATGGGAGTTGGCGTCACACAACACTGGAAGTTTTTAAGCAGAAACTGGACAGCCCTTTGTCCGAAATGGTCTAGGGTTTCCTGCCTGAGCAGGGGGTTGGACTGGATGACCTCCAAGGTCCCTTCCAACTTTTATTACTATTACTATTTGTGTAAGCGAATTTTGCCCCATCTTAACGGATTCCCTGCCCGCAGCTGTTAGTGACTCACAGCCATGGCTAAATTAGTAACACTGTCGTTAAGCGGATCCAGCTTCCCCCATTGACTTTGCCTGCCGGAAGGTCGCAAAAAGGGATCATTATTATTATTATTATTACAAGTTCAGAGACACGCACAGGAGACCAGTATGAAGGCAGATGCCGAAGCTGCAACTCTCAGCCTTGGTCTTCCTGCAGCTGGGCCAGGATCCCTTCAATGGGAGCCAGCTGTGTGCAGCGGCAGCCAAAAAAGCTAACACAATCCTGGGTTGTATAAACAGAGACATAGAATCGAAATCATGCGAGGGACCGCTTTGTAAAGCCTTAGTAAGGCCACACCTGGAATACCTGCATCCAGTTTTGGCCACCGCATTACCAAAAAGATGTTGAGACTTAAGGATAATCCATAATGTTGGAAAGGGACCTTGGAGTCATCTAGTCCAACCCCCTGCTCAGGCAGGAACCCTAGACCATTTTGGGGGGGAAAAGTGCAAAGAAGAGCAACGAAGAGGATTAAAGGCCTGAGGCTAAAAACATAAAGACGTAGGAAGATCGGTTCTGGGGATTTGGGAATGGCCAGTCTAGAGAAAAAAAAAGAGGACTAGGGGGGACATGATAGAAGTATTCCAAAATTGGAGGGGCTGCCACAAAAAAGAGGAGGGGGTCAACTTATTTCCAAAGCCACCAGAAGGCAGGACAAGAAGCAACAGGTGGGAACTAATGAAGGAGAAGCAATCTAAATTTCCTGACCGTGAGAACGATTAAGCAGTGGAACAGCTTGCCACTAGGAGTTGTGGGTGCTCCATCACTGAGCTTTTTAGGAAGAGACTGGACAGCCCTCTGTCTGGCATGGTCTAGGGTAGGGGTAGGCAACCTTGGCTCTTTTATGACTCGTGGACTTCAACTCCCAGAATTCCTGAGCCAGCTGTGCTGGCTCAGGAATTCTGGGAGTTGAAGTCCACGAGTCATAAAAGAGCCAAGGTTGCCTACCCCTAGTATAGTCTCCTGCTTGAACCAGGGGTTGGGCTAGAAGACCTCCAAGGTCCCTTCCAGCTCTATTTTGATTCTGAAATTAAATCTCCCATCATCCCTTCTCCGGACCTTTTCTCTCTCTTTGCTTCCCGGACTGGAGGATGATGGGAGTTGGAGTCATACATGTTCGGACAATGCACAGGAGACCTGAGTGAAAGCAGTTGCTGAACCAGCCAGCCTGTTCCCAGCTCCGGTCTTTTCTGCAGCCGGGGCTGGATCCGGCCCCTCTACCTACCAGCCCCGGCCTTCCCTTGCCAGGTGCCCTCCCCCCCCCACTGTGGCTGCATGCCCATCATCCATTCCCCGTCTGGACCTGGGACCGGACAATGCTCAGACGAGGCATTTTGGAGAGAAAAATGGCCTTAAAACATCTTTTTTGATTATCCTCTTGACATATTCTCATTGTGTTCTCTTCCATTGTTTATTTTCTGGCTTTTATTACAGGCAGTCGCCGACTTACAGCGGTTCATTTAGTGACCGTTCCAAGTTACAACCGCGCTGGAAAAAGGACCGTTTGTCGTGCATCCGTTGCTGCATTCCCACCCCCAAGGTCACGTGATTTGCATTCCGATGCTTGACCACACCGGCTCACGTTTATGATGGTCGCTGCCTCCTGGAGGGGTGGTGTCACATGATCCCTTTTTGCGACCTTCCGGCAGGCAAAGTCAATGGGGGAAGCTGGATCCGCTTAACGACGGTGTTACTAATTTAGCCACGGCTGTGAATCGCTTAACAGCTGCGGGCAGGGAATCCGTTAAGATGGGGCAAAATTCGCTTAACAAATAGTAATAGTAATAAAGTTGGAAGGGACCTTGGAGGTCATCTAGTCCAACCCCCTGCTCAGCAGGAAATCCAATCCCATTTCAGACAAATGGCTGTCCAGTCTCTTCTTAAAACTTCCAGTGTTGGAGCATTTACTGCTTCTGGAGGCAGGTGGTTCCACTGCTTAATTGTTCTCACTGTCAGGAAGTTTTTCCTTAGTTCTAGGTTGCTTCTCTCCTTGATGAGTTTCCATCCGTTGCTTCTTGTCCTGCCTTCAGACGCTTTGGAGAATAGCTTAATTCCCTCTTCTTTATGGCAGTCCCTGAGATATTGGAATACTGCTATCATGTCTCGCTTAACAGAAACGGGGGATTGTGGTCATAAGTCAATTGTGTCGTTAAGTTGAGGACTGCCTCGACTGTATTTTACTTGTTTTCGTTATTGTAAGCCGCCTCGAGTAACCCCACGGAGAGCAAAGGGGCAAATAAAATTTAACAAATGAGTAAACAAAGGCAACGTGAAGGTTTTTGGGGTTGTTTTTTTTTAGCCAATGCCATGGAAGAAGTTGGCTGCTTGTTCCCTTCTTCCAAATGTTTTTTTTTATTTTTATCATTTCTGTCGGACTGCAAGACTTGGATTTCTTTGTGGTCTCCCATCCAAGCAGAACTGGGATCCTTGGCTGCCTCGCCCAACTCAATTCAGCCAGATGCCACCTCTGAAGTCCTGCTCCAAAGGAGACCTTAATGCCCCAACTAAGACCTCAAGTTTCTTGAACTTGGTCCCTTTAAGAGTGGACTTCAGACTCCCAGAATTCCCCAGCTTTAATGCCTTTCTTCTTTCACACTGCGCAAATCGTCAGCTCCACCACTGCCTGCGCCCGTGTCTGAAAACTGAACAACTCAGGAGCCAAAGTTTAACGGCAGAGAGATCTGGGTTTAGATTTAGACTTAAGATTTTGATGGAGGGGGAGGGAGAAACGTAGATATGAAGATGCAGGGATAGTTGGATGGATGGAGAGAGATAATAGATATATAGATCCAGAGATGATTGACAGACAGACATAGATATATAGATGGGGAAGAAATGGAGGTAGTGACAGATTTTATCTTCCTGGGCTCCAAGATCACTGCAGATAATAATAATGATAATAATAAAGCTGGAAGGGACCTTGGAGGTCATCAAGTCCACCCCCTGCTCAGGCAGGTAACCCTATACCATTTCGGATGGGGACTGCAGCCAAGAAATTAAAAGACGCTTGCTCCTGGGGAGGAAAGCCATGGCAAATCTAGACAGCATACTAAAAAGCAGAGACATTACCCTGCCAACAAAAGTGCGTATAGTCCAGGCCATGGTTTCCCAGTTGCAATGTGTGGCTGTGAAAGTTGGACCATAAGAAAGGCTGAGCGCCAAAGAATGGAGGCCTTTGAACTATGGTGCTGGAGAAGACCCCTGCGAGTCCCTTGGACTGCAAGGTGTTCAAACCGGTCAGTCCTGCAGGAGATCAACCCCGACCGCTCCTTAGAAGGCCAGATCCTGAAGTTGAAACTCAAGTCCTTTGGCCACCTAATGAGAAGGAAGGTCTCCCTGGAGAAGGGCCTAATGCTGGGAAAGGTGGAGGGCAAGAGAAGAAGGGGACGACAGAGAAGGTGGTGGCTGGATGGAGTCCCTGAAGCAGGAGGAGTGAACTTCAATGGACTCCAGAAGATGGTAGAGGACAGGAAGGTCTGCAGGGACGTTGTCCATGGGGTCGCGAGGGGTCGGACACGACTTCGCAACTAAGAACAAGATGATAGGTATAGGAGGCAGACAGATCTAAGTAGACCAGGGGTTCTCAACCTTGGCAACTTGAAGACTTGTGGACTTCAACTCCCAGAATTCCTCAGCCAGCTTTGCTGGCTGAGGAATTCTGGGAGTTGAAGTCCACAAGTCTTCAAGTTGCCAAGGTTGAGAACCCCTGAAGTAGACAGATAAGTGGATAGACAAATGGGTGAGGGGTGGGGAACTACGGCCCCTTTATGACTTGTGGACTTCAAATCCCAGAATTCCCCAGCCACCATGGCTGCTTTGCTGCCTTTCTTCTTTGCTGCATCCCCCTGGTCACATTGATTCACATTCGGATTCTTGACAAGCGACTCACACTTATGACGGTCGCAGTGTCGTGTGCGCGCGCACATGCGTGTGTGTCCCGTGATCACCTTTGGCAGCCTTCTGACGAGCGAAGTCCACGGGGGGGAGGGGGGGAGCCAGATTAACTGAAGAGCCGTGTGACTAATTTATCAGCGGCCGTCCTTCACTCAACCAACGTGGCATGGAAAGGTGTAAAAACGGGGCAGTTAACAACCTTCTCACTTAGCGACGTACATGTTGGGCTCCGTTGTGGGTCTTTTAAGTCGAGGACTTAGCTGTGTTTTGCTGCGGACTCGGTCTTGGGAGTCCGAAGTTCGCAGCTGGCCCGGCTATGTCGAACTTGGACAGACAACGTGCACACGGGGGTGGTGGGTGGGCTGCATTTTTGTTCTCTTTAATTTACAGAGGGGGGGGGTAGAAGACCCTTGTGGACATGAGGAGGCCCCCCCGCCGCCTCCCCAGGGCGCTAAGTCAATTCCAAGGCTGGCCAGGGCTGCGGAAAGAGGGAAGGGGGTGCCAAAGACCCCCAATTTCTCGCCCCCCAAACTTGTGAGAAAAAGCGCTTCTGCAAGGAAGAGCACAGACCCTCTCACTTCTCTCCCCCCCCCATTTGGCTCTCCTGCATGCGTGGGACCCCGATCCCTGGGTTTTGGGCAGACAACGCCCCCCCCTCCCCGCCCCGGGGTCCGGCTCAGCCTCTCGACTCAGCTGCAAGGAAAGGACTGTTCTGGAAGTTTCCGCGCCGGCCCCGCTTTGGCACAAAAACGCAGGCCGGAGTAAAGCTGGCAAAGCGTGACCCAGAAGTTAAGTCCTGGGGGGCAGAGGGCTCCCCCGTGCTCGGACGCCGGCAGACTTCCAAATCTGAAGACCAGATTACAAAAAAAAAAAAAAAAAGGGGGGGGGGTCCAGCAGGAAGGTCTCCCAGCCTCTGATTCTGAGCCAGCCCCCCGGGCCAGCCCCGCTGCAACCAAAGGGGTGGGGATGTCCATCGTGCTGGACTGTGCGCAGAACGGGGGGGGGGGCGCTCTACGGGACCGCTGCTGACTCCCTCTCACCCCCCCAGTCCTTCCTCCCCCCCCTCCTGGGGGGTGGGGGGCTCATAAGATCTGCTCGGTGCTTGAGGCAGAGATGTCCAGCAACCGCCAGGCAGCGAAGGGGTTCAGCTCTTCGGGGTCCCTGCAGAGGGCCCAGACGTACAGCATGCGCAGGACCTTCTCCTGTGGGGGGGGGGAAGAGGAAGGAAGGGTTGGGGGGGGTGAAGGTTGGCACAGTTCAGGCAGCAGAAGACAAGGAAGGGTTGGGGGGGGGTGAAGGTTGACACAGTTCAGACACAGCGTGGAAAAGACACGCCCCCCCCACGGCCCCCTGCAATTTCCCCAAGCCAACAGCTGGTTAAAGGGCGCTCCTGACCGGCAGCCCCCTTGGAGGGTCTGCACCAGGGGGTCTATAAACTTGGCCCTTTTATGACTTGTGGACTTCAACTCCCAGAATTCCTCAGCCACCCGGGGGGGGGGGGAAGGATGGGTGGAGATAGATAGATAGATAGAAAAAGAAAGAAAGAAAGAAAGAAAAAAAGAAAGAAAGAAAGAAAGAAAGAAAGAAAGACAGAAAGAAATTGGATGGATGGATAGATAGAAATTGGATGGGTAGATGGATGGATGGATGGATGGATGGATAGATAGAGATAGAAAAAGAAAGAAAGAAAGAAAGAAAGAAAGAAAGAAAGAAAGAAAGAAAGAAAGAAAGAAAGAAAGAAAGAAATTGGATGGATGGATAGATAGAAAGAAATTGGATGGATGGATAGAAATTGGATGGATGGATAGATAGAAAGAAATTGGATGGATGGATAGATAGAAATTGGATGGGTAGATGGATGGATGGATAGATAGATAGAGATAGAAAAAGAAAGAAAGAAAGAAAGAAAGAAAGAGAAAGAAAGAAAGAAATTGGATGGATGGATAGATAGAAAGAAATTGGATGGATGGATAGATAGAAAGAAATTGGATGGATGGATGGATGGATGGATGGATAGATAGAAATTGGATGGATGGATGGAGAGATAGATAGAAAAAGAAAGAAAGAAATTGGATGGATGGATAGATAAAAAGAAATTGGATGGATGGATGGATGGATGGATGAATAGATAGAAATTGGATGGATGGATGGATGGAGAGATAGATAGATAGATAGAAAAAAGAAAGAAAGAAAGAAAGAAAGAAATTGGATGGATGGATGGATAGAAAGAAATTGGATGGATGGATAGATAGAAATTGGATAGATAGATAGATAGATAGATAGATAGATAGATAGATAGATAGATAGATAGATAGATAGATAAATAGGAAGATTGGATGGATGGAGATATAGATTAGATAGATAGACAGACAGACATTAAATCCAGCCTCCTTTGGTTGATTGTGGCCTGTCTTTAGCTTCCTTCTCAACCAAGGCGATTCGAATGGAGCAAGAAGCCCCCGGGGTGGGTGGGTGGGGCGGGGGGGAACGGCCCCTTACCGGATCTCCTTCCACAACCTCTCCCTTCGAGTTCTTCAGCACCATCACCAGCTGAGCCTGGAAGGTGATGATCAGCACCGGCCCCTGCTCCATCATCTTCCCCATCGCCAGCTGAAAGAGGGGACCTTTCAAGGTGCTAGTCCATCAGGCGTCGGCGGGACTGGCCCGGCCCAAGCGACGAAACTTGCTAGTCCATAAGCCAGGTTGCACAGGGATGTCCAGCCTGGCTCGGGCGAAAGGGACGGTCCACCCTCTCCCCCCCCCCCCCAGCTTCTTGCTTAGGGCTCAGAAACCGACCAAGATGGCCACGGATGTTATCGGGCATCGGGGGACGTGGGCATCCGCGGGAACCTGGAGCATTTGCTCCAAAGGGTGGGGGATCAGGCCTGGCAGGTGGGCAGAGAGGCCCCCAAGGAATGGGTGGGGGGCTGTCTCCGCTACTGGAGCTCCGTGGGGAGAATGGGCCGGGGGAGCAGCCGGGAGTCCGAACTAGCGGTGGGGTCCCCTAGCAGGAGCTACTCACGTCCACGTTGTCCACGTCCAGGATTTTGGAGTGGAACTGGAGCCCCATGGCCCTGGCCTGCTGGATGGGCTGGGCCAGCTGGCTGTAGGTCTGAAAGAGAGGAAGGTGCCCGGTTCAAGAGTCCGGCCTCGTTGCCCCCGGACAGGCGGGCAGTACAGGAGGGGGGGCGGCCATCTCGGCTGCAGCTCTAAGGAAACCTCTGCAGGAGGGACGACTTGAGCCCAAGGATCGCTTCTTTTCCCCCCCAAGGGAAATCAAGCATTCTAGTCCTCAGCACTGCATAGGCCCGTTTAGAATCAGGCACCCCAAATCTGCTAAAAAACAAAATTCATCATGGCCCTCATTGCCTTTGGCTAAATTAACCAAAGCACCAGGAATCCTGTTGTCTGTCTGTCTATCTATCTAATCTATATCTCCATCCATCCATCCATCCATCCATCCAATCTTCCTATTATCTATCTATCTACCTATCTATCCATCCAATTTCTTTCTATCATCCATCCATCCAATATCTATCTATCCATCCAATTTTTCTTTTTCTTTTTCTTTCATTTTCTATCTATCTCCATCCATCTATCTCCATCCCTCCATCCAATTATCATCTATCTATCCATGCATTCAATTTCTATCTATCCATCCATCCAATCTATCATCCATCCATCCATCCATCCATCCAATCTATCTATCCATCTATCTATCTATCCTATCCATCCATCCATCCATCCATCCATCCATCCAATCTATCATCTATCCATCCCTCCATCTATCCATCCATCTAATCTATCATCCATCCATCCATCCATCCATCCATCCATCCATCCAATCTATCATCTATCCATCCCTCCATCTATCCATCCATCTAATCTATCATCCATCCATCCATCCAATCTATCATCTATCCATCCATCTAATCTCATCCATCCATCCATGCATCCATCTATCCATCTATCTATCCATCAAATCTATCATCCATCCATCCCTCCATCTAATCTATCATCTATCCATCCATCCATCCCTCCATCTATCCATCTGTCTATCCATCCATCTAATCTACCATCCATCCATCCATCCATCCATCCATCCAATCTATCATCTATCCATCCATCTATCTAATCTATCATCCACCCACCCATGCATCCATCTATCCATCCATCTAATCTATCATCCATCCATCCATCATTTATCCATCCATCCAATCTATCATCCATCCATCCAATCTATCATCCATCCATCCATCCATCCCTCCATCTATCTATCCATCCATCTAATCTATCATCTATCCATCCATCCATCCCTCCATCTATCTAATCTATCATCCATCCATCCATGCATCCATCTATCCATCCATCTAATCTATCATCCATCCATCCATCCCTCCATCTATCCATCTATCTAATCTATCATCTATCCATCCATCCATCCAATCTATCTATCCATCTATCTAATCTATCCTATCCATCCATCATTTATCCATCCATCCAATCTATCATTCATCCATCCATCCCTCCATCTATCCATCTATCTATCCATCCATCTAATCTATCATCTATCCATCCATCCATCCATCTATCCATCCATCCATCCATCCATCCAATCTATCATCCATCCATCCCTCCATCTATCCATCAATCCAATCTATGCCTCCATATCTCCATATCCCTCCCTCCCTCTCGAAATCCTGTAGAAGAGGCAACTTCTTTGTACAGGCAGTCCCCAACTTACGACCGGCAATTTGCTTAATGACCACTGCGGGGGAGGGGGGAGCAATGATCCAGCCTTACTTCGATCCCCCCCCCCAACCCCACCTGGCTTTTCTCTGGCCCAGGAGGGAGAGGCTGAAAGGTTACCCCAGAGGGAATCCCCCAAAGCTCAAAGGGCCGTGGTGGAGGGGGCGTTGCTGGGTGTTTCTCCTCTGCCAGGGGGAAGCCCTTCACCAGCAGCCCCCCCCCCGCCCTGCCCCAAATACCCTGGCTGCCCCTAGCCGAGACTCACCGCTTCGTAGCACCAGTCCTTGAGTATGTCCAGCTCTCCAGAGATCATAGCCTGGGGGGGGGGGAACAGGAGATGATCGTCAGGCATGGGGGGGCTGGCAGTGGATGGGGGGGAGGGTGCCAGGGGCAAGAGGGGAGGACAAAGCTGACACGGGAGAGGATTCAACTAAGATGGTTAGTCGCCCTGGGATTGAACACAGTGTAAGGACCCCCACCCACCCACTTTGCATCTTAAGAAGACAGAACTCTTGGAATATTTCTTCCAACAGGCATCCTTTATTAAGAGAAAATGGTTGCAGGCGTTCTAGACAGGACTTGGGGGCCAAGCCTTATGGTTCAAGGTTTTAAGGCAGTGGTTCTCAACCTTTTTAATGCCACGACCCCCCCCCAACCGGTCATAAGTCGAGGGCTACTCAATTGGTCGTTAAGTCGAGGACTACTCAACTGGTGCAGCCCCGTTTGCAGAATGGGACTTTTGGCGGGCTCAGCAGGGCAGAGACAGCCTGGACAATTCCTATTGGCTTTAGAAAGCCAATAGAATTAGACTCTGTTCAAGAGAGTCTATTCTATTGGCTTTCAAAAGCCAATAGAATAAAAGGGAGGAGCACAGCCAAGGAAAAGGGGGGAAAAAATGGCAGACTGCGTTGTTTGGCGACCCCCGTGAAATGGTCGTTCGACCCCAAATGGGGTCCCAACCCACAGGTTGAGAACCACTGTTTTAAGGGGTCCCCAGCAACCCCACCCCACCCCACCATCCTTCCAGTGCCAATCCCAGGCGTTACATTTCCACCCCCTTTTTCCTCACTGCAGGTGGAAGGGAGATTTCAGAGAGGAGTAGATGAAAGGCGATGGTCATATTGTTATGGTCAGTCCTTTTGGTGGTATCCACATTCAGTCCCTTTTGAAGTTGTACCGAAGGAAGTGAGGGCCATAAAGCCCCTTTGTTCACCCCCCTTCCCCTTCATCGTATGACAGAATCCAGAGAGGGCAGAAATGGGGTTTTCCATAGTCGATAACTAGAGATGAAATATAATTGGATTCTGACACACAGGCTGCTCCTGTTGCACTGAACACGGAAACTGGATGGAGACGCTGCAGCGCTGGGAGACGTGAATTCTTCACACAAAGTCTTGGTCCCGCCTTATAAACCCTTAGGAAGGCCACACCTGGAATACCTGCATCCAGGCTTGGTCCCCGCATTGCAAAAAAGACGTTGAGAGTTTGGAAATAATTCAGAGAAGAGCAACTAGGACGATTTTAAGGCCTGGAGACTAAAACATACGGAAGAACGGCTGCAGGAATTGGATTTAGCTATGTAGAGGTGGGAGCCAGGCAAAGGTTGTGTGTAGAAAACTGCCCCTCCAACCCCTCTGTGCTTCTTCTTCTCTAGATCTATCTTCCCCCTCACATCACCATGGTGATGTGAAAGTGCGCAGCTCTGTTTGACCTTGCCAGTCTGATAACAGCTAGCTCACATCAACAAGATGTTATTGCCATTACTATTCCCTGTTTCTGGCCTCGGGCTTCTATATTCTTGAGGATTGGTTGGGAGCTTAACCAATGAAATGCTATTGTCATGTAGAAACTTTTGCTTCTTGTAAACTGTATATAAACAATAAAAGCTGTATAGAGAGCAGCCATTTTTTGCACCCTGCAATGACTTTTCTCTAGCTAGTCTAGAGAAAAGAAGGACTAGGGGAGACATGATAGCAGCGTTCCAGTATTTGCGGGGCTGCCCCCGAGAAGAGGGGGGTCACGTTATTCACCAGAGCACCCGAGGGAAGGACGAGAAACAACGGATGGAAACTGACCAAAGAGAGAAGCAACCTGGAATTAAGGAGAAACTTCCTGACAGTAATCAACCAGTGGAACAGCTTGCCACCAGAAGTTGTGGGTCCTCCATCCCTGGAGGTTTTTAACAAGAGACTGGACAGCCACTGGAAATGTTATAGGGTTTCCTGCTCGAGAACAGGACTTCCCACGGGTGCTTTGGAGGATAAGTTGACCCCCTCCTCTTCTTTGTAGCAGCTCCTCAAATACTGGAACGCTGCTATCATGTTCTTTTCTCTAGACTGGCCAAGCCCAACTTCTGCAGCCGTTCTTCATATGTTTTAGTCTCCATTCTCCTTGGATCATCTTAGTTGCTCTTCTCTGAATTTTTTCCGAAGTCTCGACATCTTTTTTTGTAATGTGGTGACCAAAACTGGATGCAGGTATTCCAGGTGTGGCCTTACGAAGGCCTTATAAAGCACTATAGGTAGTCAGTTTTATGACAACAGGGGCCTCTGGGGAAGACCCCCCCCCCGTTTCCCCCCCAGAAAGGAAAAAGCCCCCAGGTGCCAACAGTGGCTTGGCTTAAACCCCCTCCCCTCATTCCATCCTACAGGAAGTCCTCGACTTTTACAGCCCCTTCGCTCAGCGATCCTTCCAAGTTACAAAAGCAGACTTGCGACCGGCTCCTCACACTTACGACCCTGGTAGTCAGAACTGCCGGAGGTCAGCGCTTTCGACAGGCGAGGCTGCAGGTCCCACGCCCGTCGGCTACGAGAATCTGCCTTCTTTGCCGCCACTTTCCAAGGCCGTCCTCGAGGTTACGGCCACAACCTTTGGTGGCAGCCGAGACATTTGTTCAGTGAGTTTGGCCTTCTTTGACGACTTTCCCTTGCCACGGTCGTTAAGTGGATCCCTGCCGCGGTTAAGTTAGCAACCCCGTCGTTAAGTGAATCCGGCTTCCACACACAAACACACACCGGATTTTGCTTGTCAAGAGGTCGCAAAGGGGGAATTACGGGACACTCCACCCCACCCCGGGGGACATGGCAGCCGTCATAAATACGAACCGGTTGCTGAGCGTCTGAATTTTGACCGGTAAAGTGTGAAAACTGGTCGTAAGTCACTTTTTTCAGGGCTGTTGTCATTTTGAACGGTCACTAAAGGCACCGTTGTAAAGTTGAAGAAAGATCCAGATGTCAACGCTACAAGTACTGTATATTCTTGCTTTGACAATATGCAGAACTGTCTGGTATTTTTGGAGTTAATGCAGAGCAGAAGAGGGTGGAGGGTAAAGCCCGGGAAAGAGAGAAGAAGGAAACCTTTGACCTTCACACTAATTGGATAATGTGATATATGACAGCTAATTTAGGGAGGGAACATGCTGATAATTGAACTGCTCAGAGGAAGAGAACTTGTGTGCGGACATTTTGAAGCAATAAAAGACTTTTAGGGAAATCAATGCCTGGAAGTTCTTTAAAGGGTTTCATTAGCCGAAACCATAACCCCAGGGTTCGAAAGACAGGGAGCCTTGCCCACTGTCCCCCCCCCGGGCTTCTGATGGAGACCTTGGGAACCCAGGGCCCCCCTCCCTCTCCTGCCCCAATCAGCCCCCCCTACCTCGAGAATGTTGGGGATGATGTCAGCCTGGCACTGCTTGAGGAACTGGTCCTTGTCGAAGTTGGGGTCAACCCGCAGGATCTCCGTGAGGACTTCGGACATCTCCGTCTTGGAGAAGAGACCCCCTGCCAGAGGGAGAGGGGGGGTAAGCAGGACCTCCTGACCCCTTCAGGAGGAGGAAGGGAGGGAGGGGACAACCCCCCCCCCGGTCGATGTCGTTCCCCCAGGCGGCACTTCCTTCCCTCCCTTCGGCCCTCCCAGCCCTACAGGGAGAGCGCGGCTCAACAGAGGGGAGAAGGGGCAGGAGTCCCTCTCTTGGGGGGCAGCAGGGAGCACCAAGACCGCCAGCTCTGTCTTCATCGGGCTTTCTCAACTGTGGCCACTTTAAGACTCATGGACTTCAATTCCCAGAATTCTGGGAGTTGAAGTCTGCAAGTCTTTCGGTCGACAAAGTCTGGTTGTGCTGGCTGGGGAATTCTGGGAGTTGAAGTCCACGAGTTATGAGGGGGCCAAAGTTTCCCTCATGCTGGCTGAGGAATTCTGGGAATTGAAGTCCACGAGGCATAAGGGGGCCATAGTTCCCCCATGCTGGCTCAGGAATTCTGGGAGTTGAAGTCGCGAGTCATGAGGGGGGCATAGTTCCCTCACGCTGGCTCAGGAATTCTGGGAGTTGAAGTCCACGAGTCATGAGGGGGGCATAGTTCCCCCATGCTGGCTCAGGAATTCTGGGAGTTGAAGTCCAGGAGTCATGAGGGGGCCATAGTTCCCCCATGCTGGCTCAGGAATTCTGGGAGTTGAAGTCCACAAGTCATAAAAGGGCCATTGTTCCCCCATTCTGGCTGGGGAATTCTGGGAGTTGAAGTCCACAGATCTTAAAGCGGCCACAGTTGAGAGCAAGCGCTCTTCCCTCTGGGCTGAATCAGCCAATCGATCAGCCCCAATCCAGATTTTTATCTTGTAGAGCCCCCGTTGTGTGTTGTAACTCTTGTGACATTAAATGCCCCTGGCCAAACTGTTGGGGCGAGTGCAGCTTTGATAGTCAGAAGGTCGCAAAAGGAGACCGCTTGACCCCGGGACACGGTGACCGTCAGGAGTACAAGCCCCTTGCCCAGTGTCCGAATTTCGATCACGTGACCGCAGGGACGCTGCCACAGTCGTTCAGCGCGAAAAACGGACACGCCAACTGTCCCGGTGCTGGCGTAACAGCAATAGCACTTGGGTTGTCCTCGACCTACGACCGCAGTGGAAGCCCAAAATTTATGTTGCTAAGCAAGAAATTTGTTAAGTGAATTTTGCCCCCCTTCACGACTTTCCTTTGCCTCGTTTGTTAAGTGAACCCCTGCAATGGTTCAATTGGTAACCCGGTTCTTTAAATTGCGTCCCCCTTGACTCTGCTTGTCAAAAGGAAGCAAAAAAAGGGGGGGGAAATCACATGACCCCCCCAGAGGACGCTGCCACCGTCATAAATGTGAGTCAGCTGTCAAGCGTCCGAATGTAAATCACGTGACCACGGGCAATGCTGCAACCGCCGAAAGTGTGAAAAATGACCGTTAAGTCACTTTTTTTTCCCCGTGGCGTTGTAACTTCGGTGACTAAGTGAACGGTTGTAAGTCGAGGACTACCTGCATAGCGACCGCTTTATAGTGGCTTTTACATCCCGGTCAGAAACGCCCCTTGCTAAGCAGAGGGGGGGGGGGAAAGGAAGACAGACCTATGAAGTCGGTCACTTTGTCCGTCATGACGCGCGAGGCACGGATGAGGGCGTTGTCACTCTCGTCGTACTTCATCTTCATTTCGAAGAAACCTGCCCAAATGAAAGGGGGGGCTCTGGGAAGGAGGAATAGGGACACCCAGTCCTGGGAAACCAGGAGAGGACGGCGTTGAAAACAGGACACTTGTTTTCCAGAGTCTTTAAAACTGTGTTGCGGTATCTGAGGAGGGGGTCACATTATTCACCAAAGCACCCGAGGGCAGGACGAGAAACGATGGTTGGGAACTGACCAAAGAGAGAAGCAGGAGAAACTTCCTGACAGTGAGGAGGACAATCAAGCAGTGGAACAGCCTGCCACCAGAAGTTGTAGGCTGGACAACCACTTGTCTGAAATGGTAGACAGTCTCCTGCTTGAGCGGGGACTGGACTAGAAGACCTCCAAGGTCCCTTCCAGTTCTATTCTGTTCTTTCCTATTCTGTACTGTTCTATTCTCTTTCCTATTCCATCCCATCCCATCCCATCCCATCCCATCCCATCGTATTCTATTCTATTCTATTCTATTCTATTCCTATCCTATTCTCTAATATATATTCTATTATTGTTCTATTTTTCTATTCTATTTTCTATTCTGTTCTATTTTCTATTCTGTTCTATATTCTATTCTATTCCATATTCTATTCTATTCTATTCTATTCTATTCTATTCTAATCCTATCCTATTCTCTAATATATATTCTATTATTATTCTATTTTTCTATTCTATTTTCTATTCTGTTCTATTTTCTATTCTGTTCTATATTCTGTTCTATTCTATTCTAATCCTATCCTATCCTATTCTCTAATATATATTCTATTATTATTCTATTTTTCTATTCTATTTTCTATTCTGTTCTATTTTCTATTGTTTTCTATTGTTTTCTATTCTATTCTCTATTCTATTCTCTATTCTATTCTATTCTATTTTATATTCTATTCCTATTCTATTCTATTCTGTTCTGTTCTATTCTATTCCTATCCTATCCTCTAATATATATTCTATTATTATTCTATTTTATTATTCTATTTTCTATTCTTTTCTATTCTATTCTAATCCTATCCTATTCTCTAATATATATTCTATTAGTATTCTATTTTTCTATTGTATTTTCTATTCTGTTCTATTTTCTATACTTTTCTATTCTTTATTCTATTCTATTCTAATCCTATCCTATTCTCTAATATATATTCTATTATTATTCTATTTTTCTGTTCTATTTTCTATTCTGTTCTATATTCTATTCTATTCTATTCTCTTTCCTTGTATTCTATTCTATTCTATTCTATTCTATTCTATTCTATTCTATTCTAATCCTATCCTATCCTATCCTATTCTCTAATATATATTCTATTATTATTCTATTTTTCTATTCTATTTTCTATTCTGTTGTATATTCTATTCTATTCTATTCTATTCTATTCTATTCTATTCTATTCTATTCTATTCTCTTTCCTTCTATTTGTATTCTAATCCTATCCTATTCTCTAAAACAGACATGTCAAACACAAGGCCCAGGGGGCTGCATGCAGCCCGCAAAGTGGTTTCCTGTGGCCCGCGAAGCCATCCTGGAAACAGGGAGGGAACGGCCCCCGTTGCCTTGGCCCTGGCCCAGGCCAGCCGGGAGTCAATGTACAATTTTGTGGTGGCCATCTTTGCTGAAACGCATTCCGTCTTAGCTCCACAAGGCCGTCTGGAAACAGCGAGGAAGCAGCCCCTGGGTGCATGTCGCCTCCACCCCCCGGGTGCATGCTGGGGAGGGGTCACCCTTTGCGGGGAATGAAGAAATGCACCATCACCTGGAAATGGCCAGCAAATGGCCCTCACCTACTACACGTATCCGGCTTGATGGGCTTTGGGGAAGGGTTTTCGGCAGGCAGCGGTGCGCTCTCCTCACAACGCCAAGAGGCTGAGCCGTGTGTGTGTGTGTGTGTGTGTGTGTGTGTGTGTGTGTGTGTGCGAAGCTTGCCAGCTTTGCACTTTGCTGCCTGGTGAAACCGGGCAGGCTGGGGAGCATTGCGCAGGTAACGTTGACTCTCACGCTGCTCATGGCATCCCCTCCCCCAGAACCCACCAAGCCAGATCTGTGAAGTAGGTGAGGGCCATGTGCTGGCGATGGTGCATTTCTTCCTTCCTCACGAAGGGTGACCCCTCCCCAGCTGCGTTTCTTGCCTGTTTTCCTCCCTCCCTCATCTCAAATATTTTCCCACCACTCTGTACTAAGGAAGGAAGGAAGGAAGGAAGGAAGGAAGGAAGGAAGGAAGGAAGGAAGGAAGGAAGGAAGGAAGGAAGGAAGGAAGGAAGAAAGAAAGAAAGAAAGAAAGAAAGAAAGAAAGAAAGAAAGAAAGAAAGAAAGAAAGAAAGAAAGAAAGAAGAGGGAGGGAGGGAGGGTCTGAGGGAAGTCCTGCCTTAGTCCTGCCCTGCTGCCCTTTCACCATCCCCTTGCCCCCTCCTCCTGGCCTATCCTGGGGGGTCTCCCATCCTATTGCAAAGGAAGCTTTGGATACAAAGCCGGGTCTCCTCACATGGAGAGGGAATGGGCCTCCCTCTGACTCTGCCCTGGTACCCATCATGAGCAACCTGGCTAAGGAGAGCAAGCACAGCAGCAGCAGCAGCCTTGAGGGGGAGGTAAGTGCAGCTGGGCACCCCCTTGGGCAAGTGGGGCTGGGCTTGGGGCCGCAGGTCAGGCTGGGCATTTGACTTTTGCTGCCCAGGGCTCCAGGCAGCCCACACTACCACCCAGCCACTCCCCCCCCCACATGGCCTAAAAGGAACAGTGAGGCTCCTCCAGTGGACCCTGCCTTGGCACTTGCCCCGGTCCCCCCCCCCCTTCTGCCAGAGACCCCCAGATCTGTCCCACTCCTGCCCAGGCCCCCACAGGCACCCTTGACAGGAACGATGTAGAGCTGGTCACGCCCACCCAGTAGGCCACTCCCACTCCAGCCACACCCACCCAGTAGGCGGCACCCACCCGGGCCACACCCACCTGCCCCCCCCCAAGGGCAACTGCCATGCTGATGCAGCCCTCAATGAAATTGAGTTTGACACCCCTGCTCTAATCTATATTCTATTATTCTTCTTCTATTCTTCTCTATTTTCTATTGTATTCTCTATATTCTATTCTATTCTATTCCATATTTTCTATTCTATTCCATTCCATTCCATTCCATATTTTCTATTATATTCTATTCTATTCCATTCCATATTTTCTATTCTATTCTATTCTATTCTATTCTATTCTATTCTATTCTATTCCATTCCATATTTTCTATTCCATTCCATATTTTCTATTCTATTCCATTCCATATTTTCTATTCCATTCCATATTTTCTATTCTATTCTATTCTATTCTATTCTATTCTATTCTATTCTATTCTATTCTATTCTATTCTATTCTATTCTACTCTATTCCATTCCATTCCATTCCATATATTCTATTCTATTCTATTCTATTCTATTCTATTCTATTCTATTCTATTCCATTCCATTCCATTCCATTCCATTCCATTCCATTCTATTCTTTATTTGCCGCCTCTCTTGTTTCCAAGAGACTCTGGGGGATGGAGATGGAGGGACCTACAGTACTTACTGTACCCGTCTTCCGTGTCGGAGGCACCGTAGGGCTTCCATTGCGAAAGGAGTAGCCGGTGACATCCCCATTGCCCAGGGGATGCCCAGTTGAGGGCTCCTTTCAGGTCCTTGTCAAGCTGCCCAGCGAAGTGGTACCCATTGATCTACTCGCAGAGCTGACTGGAGCTGGAGCGAGGGATGGGAGCTCACCCCACCGTCCCACGGCAGCAACCGGCTCTTGAACCTACCAATGGCTAGCCCGGTATCCAAACCACATGACCCACCCCAGTCCCCGAGTACGTACGGTTGAAGACCACGTTCTTGTCCTTGAACTCCTTCCACTGCTGGTACCACTTGGAGTCTTTGTGCAGGACCATGCCCATCGCTTGCCTGGAGGGGGGGGAGAGGCGCCGTTAGGGAAGGGGGGCCGAAAAGTCCCCCCTACCTGTCCCCATTGCTGATTCTCCAGACAGCATGGAGGGGAGTTCTTTTTGGGTCCAATGGGAGAAGCCCTCACGGTGAATGGGGGTGGGGGGTTAGATTAGATGATCTCCAAGATTCCTTCCAACTCTTGTCTATTCTATTCTATTCTATTCTACTCTACTCTATTCATTCAATTCAATTCTATTCTTTTATTCCTTATTCTGTTTATTCTACTCTATTCCTTATTCTATTCTATTCATTCTATTCTATTCCTTATTTTATTCCTTATTCTATTCTATTCTTTTATTCCTTATTCTATTGTCTATTCTATTCTATTCTATTCTATTCCTTATTCTATTCTATTCATTCTATTCTATTCCTTATTTTATTCCTTATTCTAATCCCTATTCTATTCTATTATTCTATTCTACTCTACTCTACTCCTTATTCTATTCTATTCTTTTATTCCTTATTCTATTCTGTCTATTCTATTCCTTATTCTATTCTATTCATTCTATTCTATTTCTTATTTTATTCCTTATTCTATTCTATTCTTTTATTCCTTATTCTATTGTCTATTCTATTCTATTCCTTATTCTATTCTATTCATTCTATTCTATTCTATTCCTTATTTTATTCCTTATTCTATTCCTTATTCTAATCCCTATTCTATTCTATTCTATTCTATTATTCTTTCTCTATTCTACTGTATTCTATTCTATTCTCTTATTCTATTCTACTCTATTCCTTATTCTATTCTATTCTATTATTTTATCCTTATTCTATTCTGTCTATTCTATTCTATTCATTCTATTCTATTCCTTATTTTATTCCTTATTCTATTCTATTCTATTCCTTATTCTAATCCCTATTCTATTCTATTCTATTCTATTCTATTCTATTCTATTCTGTTCTATTCCTTATTCTATCCCTTATTCTATTCTATTCCATTCCATTCTATTCATTCTATTCCATTCCATTCCACTCCACTCTTCTTCTGAACCATCCGCACAGCCTCAGGGACAGCAAGGCAGGTGTGTCAGGGCTCTCCCACCCCCATTTGGAGATGCCCGGGGACTAAACCTGGGGGGGGGGCTTCCAAGAGTGAACAAGCCCTCTGCCCTTCTATGAGTCATTTTAAGATTGTCTCTCCCAACTGCAGGCCAGACAGTCTACGTCTCCTGTTGCTTCAACTGCAGCCCTGGGTAAAACAGGTTTCTCCTGGCCAAGGTTTCTTCCCTACCCATCAACCCCACAGCCAGCTGCCCACTCCCGCAGCCTCTGGCAAGGCCGGCCCCAGTTCGGACACCCACTCGTTGGCTTCGAATATCCGCTCGTCCTTCATCCTGTCGCCGGCAGATTCTGTCCTTTTCCGGAGTCTCTCTGGACGCCTGTAAGGCCCCGTCTGGCCCAGCACGCTGTCGTCAATCTCCTTCCGGACGGTCTCCATGCCCTGGGAAGGGAAGCGCCGTTACACACGTACCAGGCGCAAGCAAGCGGAGGCGCTCGTGAACAGGCCGAGCCAATGCAACTGTATTGCCTTCTGCCTCTTGCGGCTGCGTAAGGACTCAAGGCTAGTTCCCTTCTTGACCCCCCCCTCCCTTCCCGGCTGCCAGATTCCCAACATTCCAGAACGAAGGAAAGGGGGAGAGGAAGTCCCGGGACCGATTCAGGGGAAGACAAAAGATCGTCACTCACAGCTGAGAACAAAAGGAGAATTTTTTTTCAAAAAAAAAAAAAAAGAGCATAAAGTTCTATACCAGTGGTGGCGAACCTATGGCACGTGTGCCAGAGGCGCCACTCGGAGACCTCTCTGTGGACACGCGCACCATTGCTCCAGCCCTGCCTCCCCCTAGGGCCCCCTGGGCGCGGCCCACGCAGCGCAGCACAGCCAAGGACATGTCATCCAGATAGCAGGGACAAGACTCCACCCTTGCGCCCCGTCGCACGCAGATGCTGCTGCAGGGCGCGGGTGTGGCTGCCCTGGTGCCTTCTGCTGCGACGGGCCCTGGAGATGGTAGATGGTCCTGCGGGCAGGCGGGGAGGGGATGGGTAGGGCGGTTTTTGGGCAGTCGGTGTCTAAAAGGTTTGCCATCACTGTACTATACAGAAAATGACCGGCAACCTGAATTGTACCCGGAAGTTGACTGGCAATGAATGCCATTCATGTAGCAGTCATGATATGTGCTGTCAAGGTATTGATTTAATAGCTCATTAATGTAAGATGTAATGATGGGAATGACTCAGCAGGCTCTGTGTCTCTTTAAGAGCCTCTGTATAAAAAGAAGGCTCCACTGATGTGTTGTCTCTCTCTCTTCCGTTTCCTACTGTAACTGTGGTGTGTTGGATCCTGCTGTAATAGAACGTGTATGTACATTGTTCCTGGTGTAGGATATTGTAGATAGTGTAAGATAAACCACCATTTACTATAGACCAGTGATGGCAAACCTTTTAGAGACCGAGTGCCCAAATTGCAACCCCAAACCCACTTATGTATCGCCAGGTGTTGGGTGGGTGTGGCCCACTCGGCGGGTGCAGCTACAGTGGGCTTGGCAGACTGGGTGGGCGTGGCTGCAATAGTCATGGCAGACTGGGTGGGCATTAGACTCTATTCAAGAGAGTCTCTTCTATTGGCTTTCAAAAGCCAATAGAATAAAAGGGAGTAGCACAGCTAAGGAAAAGGGGGGGAAAATGGCGGACTGCGTTGTTTGGCGACCCCCGTGAAATGGTCGTTCGACCCCAAATGGGGTCCCAACCCACAGGTGGAGAACCGCTGGCTCAGAGGTTTGTCTCTGTCCTCAGCGTCACTTGACTGGTGCAAATGGGTGTGGAGCCTTCTGGGAACTACTGAGGACAATTATTTCCAGTCCACAAAACGGTCCTTTCAGCAGTTCCAAGAAGACTCCACGCTCCTTTGCAGCATCCAGATGACCCTGAGGACACAGACAAACCTCCGAGTGGCCTCAACGACTCTCTAGAAGGCAAACGACCAGCTCTCTGCAAGGAGTATAAATCTTTCCCTTCCCCACCATCCGGTCAGAGCGGAAGAAGCTTCTGGGACGAGAAGAGAAACGTCTTCAAAGAAAAACAAGGAAGTCCAGTTGCCTCCTTAAAAAAAAGAGCACCTTTGGGACGGCCAAAAACAAAAAAGACTTTCGCGCGTGTTTGGGGAGGAGCTGAGAAGCTCCAGGCCAACCCTCAGTCTGATCTCTTCAGACAGCTCAGGGGAGACCCACGGTCGGTCCCTGGAGAGCTGCCGCGACCCAAGAAAAGCAAAATCACTCAAAAATTCCGAGAAGGAGGATGGACCTCAGCCTCAGGCAACTCTCCTGCCCTCCACAGAGGAGCTGGGCCTGTCCCGGCCGGGGTGGACCCAGAACGAAGACGACTTGCCTGAGAAATGGCCTTGAACGCTGCCGTCCGGCCTAGCTTTTCTCCTCCCTTGGAGACTGTTTCTGCAGAATGCTTTGCTGTTTTGGCCGCTTCCTCCATGCCTTCCTTGATCTTCCGGCCAATCTCGCTCTTGCTGACTTCATCTATGCTCTGCGACCAGAGAAACAAAAGGAAGAATAACAGAATAACAGGGACCTTGGGGGGTCTTCTAATCCAACCCCCTGCTCCAGCAGGAAACCCGACGCCATTTGAGACAAATGCCTGCCCAGTCTCATCTTGAAAGCCTACAGGCATGGAGCACCCCCACCACTTCTGGAGGCAGGCTGTTCCGCTGTTTAGTTGTCCTCATTGTTAGGAAGTTTCTCCTTAGTTCCAGGTTGCTTCTCTCTTTGATGAGTTTCCATCCGTTGCTTCTCGTCCTGCCTTCAGGGGCTTTGGAGAATAATTTGACCCCCTCCTCTTTATGGCAGCCCCTCAAATATTGGAAGACAGACAGACAGATAGACAGACAGGGATGGATGGATAGATATGGATGGATGGATGGATGGATATATAGATACATAAGAGATGGATGGATGGATGGATAGATATGGATGGATGGATGGATGGATACATAGATACATAAGAGATGGATGGATAGATATGATTGGATGGATGGATGGATGGATACATAAGAGATGGATGGATGGATAGATGGATGGATGGATATGGCTAGATATATCTATGGATGGATGGATAGATAAATATGGATGGATACATAGATACATAAGAGCTGGCTGGCTGGCTGGCTGGCTGGCTGGTTGGATGGATAGGGATGGATAGATGGATGGATGGATGGATAGAGTAGAATAGATGGATGGATGGATGGATGGATGGATGGATGGATAGATAGTGATGGATGGATGGATAGATAGACTAGATATAGATGGATGGATGGATGGATGGATAGATATGGATGGATGGATGGATGGATGGATAGATACATAACAGATAGATGGATGGATGGATGGATGGATGGATGGATAGATAGATATGGCTGAATGGATACATAGATACATAAGAGATGGATGGATGGATGGATAGCTAGATAGGGATGGAGAGATGGATGGATGGATAGGGATGGATGGACAGATGGATGGATGGATAGATAGACTAGATATAGATGGATGGATGGATGGATATGGATGGATGGATACATAGATACATAAGAGACAGATGGATGGATGGATGGATGGATGGATGGATAGACAGATAGGGATGGATGGATGGATAGGTAGAGTAGATATAGATGGATGGATGGATAGGGATGGATGGATAGATGGATGGATGGATAGGGATGGATGGATGGATGGACAGACTAGGTATAGATGGATGGATGGATGGATAGATATGGATGGATGGATACATAGATACATAAGAGATGGAGGGATGGATGGATGGATGGATAGATAGATAGGTAGATAGGGATGGATAGATGGATGGATGGATAGGTAGATATAGATGGATGGATGGATGGATGAATAGATAGACTAGATATAGATGGATGGATGGATGGATAGATAGAAGTGGGCACATTGGCACAGATTAAAAATGAAATTTTGTTGCTGCTATCATGTCATTCTTCTAACAAAAAAAGTAGAAATAGTTCAATCGATTGCTTTATTCCAAGAAGAAAAAAAACCATCTCTAACCTTGCTTCCCTTTGGAAATTGCTTCTGGATTTTGTCCTTGTGGTGAAAAAAAAATATGAAACTTTGATTTTGGTTTTGCGGATCCAACAGATTTGTTGTTACGGAAACGGCCACTACCTATTATTGTGTAAAAGTAAAAAGTTGAGGCTGAAATGTTATTAACTTCTACGGTGCAAAAGTCGGAAGGCAGTGCTTTTTTTTTCTTTTTCTTCTTCCCTTTCCCTTCCCTTCGTTTCCCGTTGTTTTCATTTTCTTTTAGATTCTGATAAACGAATAAAAAAAAGGTGAACCACAAAAGGGACGAGGTTGACCCTCGGAGGAATCAGGCTGGACTCTCTTCACTCTCGGCCTCCAGAGAGCGGCTGGCCAGGTGGGGGCTCCGGACAGCATTCCTGGCCGCTGGAGAAAGACATCTCTCTGGTTCTCACCTCTTTAACGGTGCCACCGATTTCTCCCAGTTTCTTTTTCAGCACTTCCGAGGTCCTGACGGTTTCAGATTCGATGGTTTTCTGCAAGAAGGAAGTAGAAGTTGGCATCCCATGTGGAGAAGTTCATGATAATAGTAATAATAATAGTAATAATAATAATAATACTGGCTGACTGTGCGATGGTCCATAATAATAATAATAATGATAACAATAATAATAAGCAAGCAAGGGTAGTACCAATAGTCATAGGCTCCTTAGGTGCAATCCCAAAACAACTGGAGCACCACTTGAACACCATCAATAGGTAGACAAAATGCCAAATCCAGTCTGAACATCTGGCTGACTGTGCGATGATCCATAATAATAATAATAATAATAATAAAGTTGGAAGGGACCTTGGAGGTCATCGAGTCCAACCCCCTGCTCAGGCAGGAAACCCTATACCATTTCGGACAAATGGCTGTCCAATCTCTTCTTAAAAACTTCCAGTGTTGGAGCATCCCCCGCTTCTGGAGGCAGGTGGTTCCATTGGTTAATTGTTCTCACTGTCAGGAAGTTTCTCCTTAGTTCTAGATTGCTTCTCTCTTTGGTTAGTTTCCATCTGTTGCTTCTCGTCCTGCCTTCAGGTGCTTTGGAGAATAGCTTGACTCCCTCTTCTTTGGGGCAGCCCCTGAGATACTGGAAGGCTGCTATCATGTCCCCCCTAGTCCTTATCTTTGTTAAACTAGACCAGTGGTTCTCAACCTGTAGGTCGGGACCCCATTTGGGGTCGAATGACCATTTCACGGGGGTCGCCAAACAACGCAATCTGCCATTTTTCCCCCTTTTCCTTAGCTGTGCTACTCCCTTTTATTCGATTGGCTTTTGAAAGCCAATAGAATAGACTCTCTTGAATAGAGTCTAATTCTAATGGCTTTCCAAAGCCAATAGGAATTGTCCAGGCTGTCTCTGCCCTGCTGAGCCCGCCAAAAGTCCCATTCTGCAAACGGTGCTGCACCAGTTGAGTAGTCCTCGACTTACGACCGGTTGAGTAGTCCTCGACTTACGACCGGTTGGGGGTCGCGGCATTAAAAAGGTTGAGAACCACTGAACTAGACATACCCAATTCCAGCAACCGTTCCTTATGCTTTAGCCTCCAGTCCCCTGATCATCTTTGTTGCTCTTCTCTGTACTCTTTCTAGAGTCTCAATATCTTTTTTTACATCGTGGTGACCAAAACTGTTGTTGTTACTGTGATTGTTGTTATCTAAAAGACCACACATATTAATTTAGTTCACCACTCAGGGCAGGCCTGCATCCTCAAACATGCGTAACATATTTACACGTCTGCTGCCTTCGCCCTTCCCTTCAGAATGCAGGGGGGGTCCTCAACCTACGAGCCCAACCTTTCTGTTGCTAAGCGGGATGGGTTTTGCCCCATTTTACGACTTTTCTGGCCGCGGTTGTCAAGTGAATCACTGTAGTTGTTAAGTTAGTCACACGGTCGTTAAGCGAAACCAGCTTCCTTCCCCCTCCCCCGGGACGCTGCGACCATCGTAAATATGAGCCAGTTTGCCAAAGCCATCTGAATTTGGATCACATGACTGCAACGGACGTAAGTGTGAAAAAGGGTCCTAAAGTGACGTTTTTTTCAGTGCTGCTGTAACTCTGAACACTAAGGGAACTCTTGTAAGTCAAGGAACACCCCCACATCGTAGCCCTCATTTGAAATGGCAACCCCGAAAAAAAAGCCAAGTTGCAGCCGGTCCTCACGCTTACGACCGTCGCAGGCGTCCGCACGGCCACGTGATCAAAATTCAGGCCTTCTGGCATGCACTTACGACGGTTTGCCGTCGGCTGGGGTCGTACGAGCGCCGTTTGCCTCCTTCCCAGCCAGCTGCCCAACTGGCAAAGCCAACATCTGCTTAATGACTGTGTGGATTCGCTTAACGACGGTGGGAAGAAAGGTGGTGAAACCAGGGCTGACTCATTTAGCAACCTCTCTGCTTAGCAATGGAAATTCTGGCCCTGTCTGTGATCCTTAAATTGAGGACAGCCTGTATTGTCGGTTCTTCTGGCAGCCAAAAGCAGACATGGGGTCCTCGACCGTGGCCACTTTAAGACTGGTGGACTTCAACTCCCAGAATTCCTCAGCCAGCACAGCTGGCTGAGGAATTCTGGGAGTTGAAGTCCACCAGTCTTAAAGTGGCCACGGTCGAAGATCCCGGCTCCAACGTACGTATTTCCGCCTCGCTTCCTGAAGGGCCTCCGATTCTTCCAACTTCTTCGCTTCGTCTCGGAATTTCTTGATGCTCTCCTTCATCTCCTTGTTCTTGGCCAGCTCCTGCTTGATGTTCTCCACGAAGCCCGATATGAAACCTTTCCGATGGCCGGAGGAAGAACATCTAGACTGAAGAGAAGGTTGCGGTTACAGCTCACGGTACAAAACCCAGTCCGGCCTCCTGCGCTTGGTTGCGCCCACTGCGGGGACGGCCGAGCGGGGAAGACGGGTTATTATTTCTCTGTGGAGGGAAATCTCAGCTCCAAACCCACCTCGCTCTCTCTCGCTCTCTCTCTCTCTCCCAGCTACGTCATTACTAAGTAGCTTTGATCCGTCTTAGACAGACAGATGTCCCTACTTCAATTTTAAGTTTAATCTATGAGAGCTGGATCAATGGATGGATGGATGGGTGGGTGGATGGATGATAGAAGATTGACTAGATGGATGGATGGATGATAGAAGATTGACTGGATGGATGATAGAAGATTGACTGGATGGATGATAGAAGATTGACTGGATGGATGATAGAAGATTGACTGGATGGATGATAGAAGATTGACTGGATGAATGGATGATAGAAGACAGACTGACTGGCTGGCTGGATGGATGATAGAAGATTGACTGGATGGATGGATGGATGGATGGATGATAGAAGATTGACTGGATGAATGGATGATAGAAAACAGACTGACTGGTTGGCTGGATGGATGATAGAAGATTGACTGGATGGATGGATGGATGGATGGATGGATAGAAGATTGACTGAATGGATGATAGAAGATTGACTGGATGGATGGATGGATGGATGGATGGATGATAGAAGATTGACTGCCTGGCTGGATGGATGGATGATAGAAGATTGACTGGATGGATGATAGAAGATTGACTGGATGGATGGATGATAGAAGATTGACTGGATGAATGGATGATAGAAGACAGACTGACTGGTTGGCTGGATGGATGATAGAAGATTAACTGGATGGATGATAGAAGATTGACTGGATGGATGGATGGGTGGATGATAGAAGATTGACTGGATGAATGGATGATAGAAGACAGACTGACTGGCTGGATGGATGGATGATAGAAGATTGACTGGATGGATGATAGAAGATTGACAGGATGGATGGGTGGATGGATGATAGAAGATTGACTGGATGGATGGATGGATAGAAGATTGACTGGATGGATGATAGAAGATTGACAGGATGGATGGGTGGATGGATGATAGAAGATTGACTGGATGGATGGATGGATGGATAGAAGATTGACTGGATGGATGATAGAAGATTGACAGGATGGATGGGTGGATGGATGATAGAAGATTGACTGGATGGATGGATGGATGGATAGAAGATTGACTGGATGGATGATAGAAGATTGACAGGATGGATGGGTGGATGGATGATAGAAGATTGACTGGATGGATGGATGGATGGATAGAAGATTGACTGGATGGATGATAGAAGATTGACAGGATGGATGGGTGGATGGATGATAGAAGGTTGACTGGATGGATGAATGGATTGATAAGATAGATGGATGGATGGATGGATGGAGGAGATATAGATAGATGGGTGAGATAGAGGAGATAGGAAGATGATGGATGGATGGATGGATGGATGGATGGGGTCATGTTATTCACCAAAGCACCAGAGGGAAGGACGAGAAACATGGTTGGAAACTGACCAAAGAGAGAAGCAATCTGGAATTATGGAGAAACGTCCTGACAGTGAGGGCAATTAACCAGTGGAACAGCTTGCCACCAGAAATCGTGGGCGTTCCATCACTGAAGGTTTTTAAAAAAAGACTGGACATTCACCTGTGAGACGGTATAGGTTCTCCTGCTTGAGCAGGGGGCTGGACTAGACCTCTGAGGTCCCTTCCAGATCTATTCTATTCTATTCTATTCTATTCTATTCTATTCTATTCTATTCTATTCTATTCTATTCTATTCTATTCTTATTTTCATATGATAGATAGATAGATGATAGATGATAGATGATAGATAGATGGATGGATGAATGGATTAGATAGATGAGCTTTTACAGGACAAATTAGCTGTAGTGTTTATGTCAGAATCCAATCATATTTCATCTTTAATTATCAAATATAGAAACTCCCAATTCTGCCTTCTTTGGATTCTGCCATAAGAGGGAGAGAAGGGGGAGAACAAAGGGGCTTTATGGCCCTCACTTCCTTCAATGGACTTCAAAGAGCTGAATGCTGAATGTGTGTTTATTGTAACCTATTGTAACCTCAAAGCGTTAGCACCAGAGAACATTAGCATTAACAAAGAAGAGTATTTGCCTTTCATGTAGTTATCTGAAGTCTCCATCCAGACGGAAGAAAGAAGAAACGGGGTGGAATTGTGATACTTGAAACTATCACTGGAAGGGGGGTTGATTGGGTGGGACTACTGGGGAACCCCTTAAAACCTTGAATGGGAGAGCTTGGACCCCAAGTCCTGTCTAGCATGCCTGCAACCATTTTCTCTTAATAAAGGATTCCTGTTGGAAGAATTATTCCAAGAGTTCTGTCTTCTTAAGATGCAAAGTGGGGTGGGTCCTTACAGTTTATTTTTAAACACAAGCAGCGTCTGGACTCAAGTTGTTCATGCCCTGTCTTTCTTGCTAAGGGAACATTCACCCAAATCCTTCCTTTTGTTTCCAAGAACCGGTGACCTCAATTTACAAAGATACCCAGGAAATGTCCCATCCTGACAAATCTCAGGAAGAAAAACACATTAACTAAATCTCTTGACTCCGTCTTATCCTCCCCAGACACCCTCCTCAGAAAGCCATCTAAGGGTAGTTTCTTTCATACCAAGGAACAAATCAACAGAGAAGCAAGTCCTTCTTTCATTGACAAACCACCCGATGGCCTCTATGCACCGGCCCAAAATTAGATTAAAAAGTGTCCCCCTCATCAGCGGATGCAATCAGGCAAGCAGAGAGAGTCAAATTTCTCCTATACGGTTGCAAGAAAAAGTATGTGAACCCCCCGGGAAAACGCAGAGATTTGCATGAATTGGTCATAAAATGTGCTCTGAACGTCATCTAAGTCAGGGGTTCTTCACCTTTTTGAACGAATCGCCCCCTTGAGCCAATGAGGAAGTTGTCATCGCCCCCCTCCCCCAACATAACCTCTCAATCACAACATAGGAAATAATTCTTCAATTTATGCAAACACTTTTTTTTGTTTTCTTTAAAATTGTCATCAGGACATATCGATGCAAATCATTTATTTCCAGTCTTTTCCCCATATCTCCCATATTCTGGCCAATGGAGTGCCACTGTATGGATAGAGGCTGCTGCACAACACGCATGAAGATAAGCGATGCGTCTTCACATCTGTACGGCGTTCTGTACTGAAGCTAGCTGGAGGAACATTTGAAAACACAATTCAATCGACTAATAGTGAGCGATCTGATGTTTTTGTACGACAGATATACAGCGATTCACTGCACGAAAAAGTCTCAAAAGTGTCCCCAAAACTTCTCGCTCCATCGCCCCCATATTTCCCCCTTTGCGTTCCTTCGCCCCCGCATCGCCCCTTTTCATTCCATCACCCCCCTGAAAAATGAAATCACCCCCTGGGGGGCAATATCGCCCAGGTTAAGAACCACTGATCTAAGTCACCACAATAGAAAAACACAGTCTGCTGAAAATAATAATACACAAACATTACATGTTGCCACGGTTTAATTCAGCAGACTGTGTTTTTCTATTGTGGTGACTTAGATGACGTTCAGAGCACATTTTATGACCAATTCATGCAAATCTCCGCGTTATCCCAAGGGGTTCACATACCTTTTCTTGCAACTGTAGCTAACGAATAGGATAAGATCACCTTTATTGTCATTTTTTTTTTCTTACTGTGAGCATACTGGTCCACGTGAAAAATGAAATTGTGTTGCCTGCTCTCAAAAGAAGGTATATATCTAGCCAGTGAGTTGTCCAAACTTGCTGGGCTTCATTTTATCTGCTAAAAGGAAAACCCCCGGGAGGCCACGCCTGGAAAACTGCGGCCAGTTTTGTCCACCATATCACAAAAAAAAAAAAGAGGTTGAGAGTTTGGAAAAAATTCAGAGAAGAGCAAGTAAGATTATCAAAGGCCTGGAGACTAAAACATACGAAGAACGGCTGTGGGATTTGGATTTGGCCAGTCTAAAGGAAAGAAGAAATAGGGGAGACATGATAGCAGTGTTCCAGAATATGAGGGGCTGCCACAAAGAAGGGGGAGTCAAGCTATTCTCCAAAGCACCCGAGGGAAGGACAAGAAACAATGGATGGAAACTGACTAAAGACAGAAGCAACCTGGAATTAAGGAGAAAGTTCCTAACAGTGAGGACAATTAACTAGTGGAACAGCTTGCCACCAGAAGTTGTGGGTGTTCCATCCCTGGAGGTTTTTAAGAAGAGGCTGGACAGTCCCTTGTCTGAGATGGTATAGGTCAGGGGTAGGCAACCTTGGCTCTTTTATGACTTGTGGACTTCAACTCCCAGAGTTCCTTAGCCAGCCATGCTGGCTCAAGAATTCTGGGAGTTGAAGTCCATGAGTCATAAAAGAGCCAAGGTTGCCTACCCCTGGTATAGGTTCTCCTGCTTGAGCAGGGGGCTGGACTAGAAGACCTCCAAGGTCCCTTCCAGCTCTATTCTATATGTCAATATACCCATACATCACACACATATCCCCACGCTATATACACGTACATATACCCATACCCACACATATAAATATTAATCACTGTCCATTTTGAACATGGAGCGGAAAGAGGAAGGTTGAGAGTTCACAAGGTTAATGGGACAAAACTGTGGCTGAATCTCGGTGGTCTGCTTCGGATATCACGAAGCCCCCCTCCTCCCCAGAAGGTACCCAGGAAAACAGGTCGTAGAGAGGATGTGCAGCATCCTAGACCAGGGAGAGCGTGTGGTTTTGCGTGCTGCCTGCATCCCGCGGATGGGGCTTTGCTTGTTTCTGCGGACCGATTTCTGGCGTGCCATGGCCTGGTGCCTGTCCACAAACCAGGGTTTGGGGACCCCTGGCCTAGATCTCCAATCTTTCTCGGTTGGCGGACCGAAGGGAAAGGGAGGAAGCATTTTATGTGCATGTGCTAGTGGCGCCTTGTTTTTGCTGCGTGGCACCGTTTGTGTAGCGGCGGCACAAGCACGAGTGGGGGTGAGTGCCCGCACTGGCCAGCCTGTTCTGCAGCCCAGTGGCCAGTAGGCTATGGCCTGGTAATGAGCCTTGGCCCACAGGTTGGGGACCCCTGTCGTAGACCAGGGGTAGGCAACCTTGGCTCTTTTATGACTGGTGGACTTCAGCTCCCAGAATTCCTGAGTCAGCCATGCTGAGGGGAAAGGGAGAGGTTTCCAAGCTAAGCCATGCTGGCTCAGGAATTCTGGAAGTCCACGAGTCATAAAAGAGCCAAGGTTGCCTACCCCTGGCGTAAGTCCTCCTGCTCTAAGCGGTGAGCCTCCTAGACCAGGGGTAGGCAACCTTGGCTCTTTTATGACTTGGGGACTTCAATTCCCAGAATTCCTGAGCCAGCCTGGCTCAGCTTGGAAACCTCTCCCTTTCCCCTCAGCATGGCTGGCTCAGGAATTCTGGGAGTTGACGTCCACCAGTCATAAAAGAGCCAAGGTGGCCTACCCCCGTCTTAGACAACAGGACAAGTCATTCAAAAAGTACAATATTAATTCTCAATTAAAATCATGCTGGCCTCTTCTCCTCAGCGGATGACCAGAGCCTCCCCCCAGCTCTGCACCCCAGAGTAACTTTCCATTCCTACCTTAATTTCCTATCCCTGTTTGATATTTTCTACTCCGCCTTTCATTTTTGCCGTCAAAGATAGCCAACGCCACCTGTACTTTTATCATCATAATACAGGTAGTCCTTGAGTTCATTTAGTGACCATTTAAAGTTACAACGGCACTAAAAGGACTTGTGACCATTTTTAACACTCATGACCGTTGCAGCGCTCCCCGTGTGATCAAAAAATCAGACGCTTGGCAAGTGGTCCTTATTTATGACGGTTGCAATGTCCCTGGGGTGTCACGTGATCCTCTTTTGTGACCTTCTGACACGCCAAGTCAAATGGGGGAAGCCAGATTCACTTAACAGCTTTAAAACTGCAGTGATTCACTTAACAAGTGTGGCAAGAAACGGCATAAAATAAAGCAAAGCTCCCTTAATCATTGTCTTGCTTAACCTCAGTTGCCGTTGTAAGCCAAGGACTAGCTGTAACGCTTTATTGACTAGAAACGCACCTGATAAAATTCTAGTGCCAATCTGCTCGTTCGGCACACGCAGGAGGGGTGCTGCACCAGGCCGGCGGACTGTCTGGATACGAGCCACGCATTTAAGAGGTATTTCTAGGATTAGAAAGAGAAAAGCACGGCATTAGCATTTCTTCCTGGCGACAGCTTTGCTGGGAACGGCCAAGGAAAGAGAGCGTTCGGTAAACAAGGTAAGGAGTTGCAGAAAGCAGGTTCACACCAGACACTAAGAGAGGCTGAACCCAGGACCGGTCATCTTGTGTAGTTGAGAGTGGGTGGGAGTGCAGAGAGCATCTGAAGATGTGGGGCAACGTCGTCCGTTGTGTTTAATGTTGTCAGCCGCCCAGAGTCGCCTTGGGAGACGGGCAGCAAATGGAACAAATAAACGAATGAAAGAATGAAAGCCATCCCGCAATGGGTTTTGAGCCCATCACAGAAGCAAATCCAGGAACTGCGGTTTGGTGGATCCAGGTTTGAGATTTGCCAGAGGCTGAATTCCCAGCAGGAAATTCTGACCTGGTTCCCCAAACTTGGCCTCTTGGAAGACTTTGATGGCCGGGGAATTCTGGGAGTGGAAGTCCACAAGTCTTCCGGTTGACAAGTCTGGACATGCCGGCTGGGGAATTATGGGAGTTGAAATCTGCAAGTCTTCCAGTTGACAAGTCTGGATGTCCCGGCTGGGGAATTCTGGGAGTTGAAGTCCACAAGACTTCCAGTGGCCAAGTCTGGATGTGCTGGCTGGGGAATTCTGGGAGTTGAAGTCCACAAGACTTCCAGTGGCCAAGTCTGGATGTGCCGGCTGGGGAATTCTGGGAGTTGAAGTCCACCAGTCTTCCATTGACAAGTCTGGACATGCCGGCTGGGGAATTATGGGAGTTGAAATCTGCAAGTCTTCCAGTTGACAAGTCTTGACCTGCTGGCTGGGGAATTCTGGGAGTTGAAGTCCACAAGACTTCCAGTGGCCAAGTCTAGATGTGCCACCTGGGGAATTCTGGGAGTTGAAGTCCACCAGTCTTCCGGTTGACAAGTCTGGATGTGCCGGCTGAGGAATTCTGGGAGTTGAAGTCCACAAGTCTCCCAGTCGCCAATCTGGACCTGCTGGCTAGGGAATTCTGGGAGTTGAAGTCCACAAGACTTCCAGTTGACATGTCTGGACCTGCTGGCTGGGGAATTCTGGGAGTTGAAGTCCACAAGCCTTCCGGGTGGCCAAGTCTGGAGACGCCTGCTCCAGAGCAGCTTCCATCTGGTGCGGGGCTCTGGCTTCTGCAAGTTCCCAACCGAGAGAAGGGGGGGCTGGGGCGGCGTGTGGCAAAGCCCCTCGGGGGCGTCTTCTGCATGGGAGGCCAGGAGGGCTCCGCAGGCCCAGCCCTGCCAAAGGACGCGTGTCCGGACCTGATAAGCCGGGTTGCATGCGGGGTTTTCCGGGGTTCAACCGCTTCAGGCCACTCAGCCCCTCCCCCTCCCACCCCCCTCGCCTGCTGCCCTCCCCCACATTAGGATTCCCGTCCTGCAGCCCCTTCCCCGGGCTTCTCCCCGGCACGTGTTGCGTTCACACGTGACGGGGCCGGGACCGGCTGGCTTCAGGCGGGGCTCTCCGCCCGCGCTCCAGGGAAAGAGGGGCGGCCGGCAGGGACGGGCCCCGCCCCGCGGGACCCCCTTCCTCCCGCGGGACCCTCCGCCCGGAGGCTTACCCGGCAGCCCCAGGACGCGACCGCCGCCATCTTGGCCGAGGGAGCCTGGGCCGGGAGCCCGGCGGCGCCCGAAGATGACGTTGCAGCGCCACCGGCAAGCGTCGGGTTGCGTCATACGGCCGCGCAGACGCAGAAAGGAACGTGGAGGCAGCCACCTGACTTTCCGCCTGCCCGGACCCTTCGCTGGGCTGGGATAGGCCGGGGGAGCCTCGGCCCCGCCCTCTTTGCTGGCTTGGCCCCCCTCCCGTCTGCGGGCTTCGGCCCCCTTCGCCCTCCCCCCGAGGGAGGGAGGGAGGGAGGGAGGAAGATGGGAATGAGAAGGAAGGAAGGAAGATGGGAATAAGGTGATGGGAATGAGAAGGAAGATGGAAATAGGAAGGAAGGAAGGAAGGAAGGAAGGAAGGAAGGAAGGAAGGAAGGAAGGAAGGAAGGAAGGAAGGAAGGAAGGAAGGAAGGAAGGAAGATGGGAATGAGAAGGAAAGGAAGATGGAAATGAGGAAGGTAGATGGAAATGGGAAGGAAGGAAGGAAGATGGGAATAAGGAGATGGAATGAGAAGAAGGAAGGAAGGAAGATGGGAATGAGAAGGAAAGGAAGATGGAAATGAGGAAGGAAGGTAGATGGAATTGGGAAGGAAGGAAGATGGGAATAAGGAGATGGAATGAGAAGAAGGAAGGAAGGAAGGAAGGAAGATGGGAATGAGAAGGAAAGGAAGATGGAAATGAGGAAGGAAGGTAGATGGAAATGGGAAGGAAGGAAGATGGGAATAAGGAGATGGAATGAGAAGAAGGAAGGAAGGAAGATGGGAATGAGAAGGAAAGGAAGATGGAAATGAGGAAGGAAGGAACATAGATGGAAATGAGGAAGGAAGGAAGATGGGAATAAGGAGATGGAAATAAGAAGGAAGGAAGATGGGAATGAGAAGGAAGATGGAAATAGGAAGGAACAGGGGAATAAGGAGATGGGAATGAGAAGGAAGGAAGGAAATGAGAAAAGGGAAGAAGGAAGAAGATGGGTGTAAAGATGCTAAGAAAAAGACTCAGGCATGTCTTGAGCAGAGATTTGAAGCTGCTGCAGAACTGCTTGTCACAGCTTGAGAGTCTCTGAGTTTATTGCTTCTTATATACTTGTTACATACATAGGCTTTACCATTAAATGCTGACATTTTACATTCATAAGTTTAACCGTGAGATGCTGACATAAAGTTTCTTCATTGGAAAATTCCTTCGTATAAGCAACTACTTTCTAGTAACACATTACGTGGTCAAAGACCAGCTAAGAACAAAGACAGGTAGATCAAAAGGAGAAAGAACTGACAAAGACAGGAAGAGATAGGAAGGAACTTAAGCATATTATCTGTTTAGGTAGGTGAGGCATTAAGTCAAAAGGGGATGACCTTCTGGCTGCTTCATTGGGACGAAGGGTATCAAAAGATACGCGCGTGCATTTTTCCCCACAGATGGGAATGAGAACGAGGATGGACATGGGAATGAAAAGGAAGCTGGGAATGAGGAAGGGGAAGAAGATAGGAGTGAGAAGGGAAGGAAGGAGGGCAGGCAGGCATGAAGGAGAATGGAGGGAGGGAGGAAGATAGGCAGAGGAAAGAAGGAAGGAAGGAAGATGGCACTGGGAGGGAAGGGGAGAAAGCAGTAGGGCTCCTGTACTTCCGAATTCTCAACCTTCCTGGGAACGGAGTTACAGCTGCCCACACAGAGCAGACGGGTCAATTTCTGGTTCTGTGTCCAGGCGGTGAAAAAACCCCAAATCCAGGCAGTCCTCATCTTACAACGGGGTTCCTTGAGCGACTGTTCAAAGGTACTAAAGAAGTCACATTTTTCAACGCAGAAAAAAGGGGACTAATTGCAGCTTTTCACTTCTGCCCCTTGCAGGATCCCGGTGTGTGTGTGTGTGTGTGTATGTGTGTGTGTCACCTGGTCCAAATTCAGACAGTTGCAGTCTCCTGGGAGTCACATGATCCACTTTTGCGACCTTTTGACAAGCAAAGGGAAGCTGGATTCGCTTTTAACAACCCTGTTGCTCACTTAACGATTGCAGCGATTCGTTCAACAGCGGTGGCCAAGGAAGCTTGTAAAACGGGGGCAAAACTCAAGCTTAACAAATGTCCCGCTTAGCAACAGACGTTTGGGGTTCAATTGTGGTCGTTAAGTTGAGGACTGCCCTGGTCATCGTTTGCTAAGCTGCAAGCCAGAGACTGTTCAGAAGGGCCGTTGTCATCCCAGGGTCCTGTGCCGAGGCACACTTTTCAAATCATTTCTACCTTCGATCTTAACGGCTGGCAAAGCCGCCCAGAGTGGCCTCACCGGCGTGACGGGAGGCGTACAAATGTCATAAATAAAGGAGTATAAACGGCCACCCACCATCCCGCAAACAAAGGACCGGAGGAGCGAGGTAACGTTAAGTCACAAGGAAAACATCTTTAATGTTGACAAGATCTCGTACAGGACAGTTTTGGTCGGATTCGCGTGCTAGTCGCCCACATTTCCAAAGGCTTCCGTCGACAAAAGGTTCCAAACAAGCTACTTTCCAAAGGACGGTAGGTAACACAAATGATCGGGACTAGCTTTCTCTCCCCTATCCCCTCCCCACCCCTCAAAAAAAAAAAAAAACTTTCCACAAGGTTCTTTCACCAGTCAGGAACAGGCAAAGAAGTGGAAGCCACCAGTTCCTGGAAAAAGGACTTAACTCCAGACACAAGGCAAACATTTTTTTTCCCCCTTTTGCAATGCAACCAGGTGGCACGGCTACAAAAGAACCGGGTTCAGCAGTTTAAAAACTGCTACCAAAAAGAGAGAGAGAAAGAGAGAGAGGTAAAGATTAAAAAACAAAAAAATGGAAAAAAGCCATCCCCGTGGTTTTTTTTTGTTTTTTTTAAAAAGGGAAGAATTAAAATGACTCCAGAAAGCAGCAAAGCTTTTCTCGCCAGTTATTATATCCAGGCAAATTTTGTTTTTGTTTTTTTTTTTAAAAAAAAAAAACAAACCATAAACAAGAAAGAATTACAAATCCAGACTCCCGCTTTCCCATCCCACCCCACTTCCCCCTCGGCATTTTAAAAAGGCGGGACTTTTTTTAAGCATTTCGGTCGATCCGGACGTCGATCTCTCGGCCGCGGAGCTGGATGCCGTTCATCATGCGGCAGGCTCGCTCGGCCACCTCGGGAGACTCAAAGCGCACCACGCCGCAGCCTTTGGACTTCCCGTTCTCCATCTTGATGTCGGCGTAGAGCACGTGCCCTGCAACGAGAGAGTCCGCCCGCCGTCAGGGATCCCTTGCCCTGCCGCTCGCGCTTCACTTGGAACGTTAAGTTTTTGGGGGGCTTGTAAAGCTTTAAAGCAGTGGCTCTCAACCTGTGGGTCGGGACCCCATTTGGGGTCGAATGACCATTTCACGGAGGTCACCAAACAACGCAGTCCGCCATTTCCCCCCCCCCCTTTTCCTTAGCTGTGCTACTCCCTTTCATTCTATTGGCTTTTGAAAGCCAATAGAAGAGACTCTCTTGAATAGACTCTAATTCTATTGGCTTTCCAAAGCCAATAGGAATTGTCCAGGCTGTCTCTGCCCTGCTGAGCCCACCAAAAATCCCATTCTGCAAACGGGGCTGCAAGTTGTCTGCAGCGAAGGCGAGCTGTCTGGAAGTTTCCACCCCTCCCTGCTGAGCAACTATTAAAAATGTAAGTCAAAGAGGGCCAGGGGTGGGAGGTGGGAGGCCGGCGGGTGCAGGGAGGGTTGCTGGCGCGCGTGGGGCCCGGCGGGTGCCTTACCTCCCTTGGGCTGGGCCACCTGGTGGCCCAGCCGGTGGTCGGCCTGCGCCATAGCTGCCCCTTGCCAGCTACGTCTTGGCCGGCGCAGGGGGCGGCACCACGCATGCGTGGCGCTCCCGGGAAGGGAAAGTCCTTGACTTACAACTGGTTGGGTAGTCCTCGACTTACGACCGGTTGGGGGGTTGTGGCATTAAAAAGGTTGAGAACCACTGCTTTAAAGGCTGGTAGGTCCTCGGTACCCTCCCTGACCGCGGCTGTTTTTCTGGCAGACGTTTCACTCCCCAAGCGAGCGACATCAGCAATGCTAGAAGTGGGGGGGTGGCCTTGCAGAGAGGAGGAGGAGGAGAAGATGGGAGGAAGAAGAGAAGGATGGGAAAGAGAAATGGGAGGAGGAGGACAGCTGTGGGGTCCTTGGTGCTCCCTGAGCTGGGCGGTTTTCTTGCAGATGTTTCATTCCCCAAGCAAGAAACATCAGCAATGCTAGAAATGGGGGGGGGGGGCTTGCAGAGAGGAGGAGGAGGAGGAGAAGATGGGAGGAAGAAGGATGGGAGAGAAAAGTGGGAGAAAAAGGACAGCTGTGGAGTTCTTGGTGTTCCCTGAGTTGGGCGGTTTTCTTGCAGATGTTTCATTCCCTAAGCGAGGGACATCAGCAATTCTAGAAGGGGGGGGAGGTTGCAGAGAGGAGGAGGAGAAGGAGGAAGAGGAGGAGGAAGAGGAGGAGGAGAAAGACTGTGGGGTCCCAGGTGCTGTCTCTGGACTTGAAGGGTTTTCTTGCAGACGTTTCCTGACCCCAACTAGGCAACACCATCGGCGCTAGTCATTCCACAGACCAGAAGAACAGAATCAACTCACAACGGAAGACAAAGCAGACCGATAAAAGTGGGGTCCCCAACCTCCGGGGCTTTGAGCCCTTTGGAACCGGGCTGTGGAAGGGGCGGGCGGGTGAGCGTGCGCACCCCCCTCCCTCGCGTGAGCAGCAGGCAAGCCTGTGTGCTCACACGGAAGCATCCCCTTCCCCCACTCCCCCTAGTTGGCCGGTCCACAAAGCCAGGAAAGGTTGGGGAACTCTGCTATAAAAGGGCCAGACCACCATCGTCTTCCCAGCAGACAAAGGCCGAGCAGCGACCCTGATGACGTTAGGTAGTTCGGTCATGAAACGTCTGCAAGAAAACCACCGAGCTCAGACGGCACCAAGGAGCCTTCATTTCAAACCTGAGAAATAGAAGAACCCTGTGCTGCAGCTGCCAAAAAGGCCAACACAGTACTGGGCTGCATTAACAGAGGGATAGAATCAAGATCACGTGAAGTGTTAATACCACTCTACAAGGCCTTGGTAAGGCCACACTTGGAATCCTGCATCCAGTTTTGGTCACCACGATGTAAAAAAGATGTTGAGACTCTAGAAAGAGTGCAGAGAAGAGCAACAAAGATGATCAGGGGACTGGAGGCTAAAACATATAAGGAAGGGTTGCTAGAATTGGGTATGTCTAGTTTAACGAAGAGAAGGACAAGGGGGGACAGGATAGCCGTCTTCCAATATCTCAGGGGCTGCCCCAAAGAAGATGCAGTCAAGCTATTCTCCAAAGCGCCTGAAGGCCGGACAAGAAGCAACAGATGGAAAGTAATCAAGGAGAAAAGCAACCTGGAACTAAGGAGAAACTTCCTGACAGTGAGAACAATTAACCAGGGGAACCACCTGCCTCCAGAAGTGGTGAATGCTCCAACACTGGAAGTTTTTAAGAAAAGACTGGACAGCCATTTGTCCGAAATGGTGTAGGGTTTCCTGCCTGAGCAGGGGGTTGGACTTGATGACCTCCAAGGTCCCTTCCAACTTTATTATTATTATTATTATTATCGATCATCGCACAGTCAGCCAGATGTTCAGACTGGATTTGGCATTATTATTATTATTATTATTATTATTATACTGGGGATCAATAGTGAAAAAAAACTATTCAGAGTTGGAAGGGACCTTGGAGGTCATCTAGTCCAACCCCCTGCTCAAGCAAGAGACCCTGTACCACTGCAGACGGACGGCTGTCCAATCTCTTCTCGAAACCCTCCGCTGATGGGGCCCTCACCACCTCTGGAAAAATGCACCCGCTGACTAGCACTCAAGCAGAGCAGCCAGGAGAGTCTTGGGGAAAAAAAGGACTCAAGAGGCCAGGATGCCTCTCCCGCCTCGAAAGATCAGAATCGTGCAGGCCGGGACGTTCCCCGAGAGAAGGAAGACCGATGCCTTTGGAGTTTGGCGCTGGAGAAGGACCCGAGAATAGGCCGCAGCAGAAACGGATGGATCATCCGACGGTCAATTCCTCCCTCCAGGCACAAAGGACCAGGCTCAGATTATCCCACTCTGGAGAGGTTAGGCAAGGACCCAGCTCCCTGGTGCCGGCTCTAATGCTGGGAAAGGGGGGAGGGAAAAAGAGGAGGAGGAGGAGGAGGACTATGGGGTCCCCCTTCACGACCCAAACTGGGCAACATCATCAGTGCTAGGAGAGGGAGGAGGAGGAGGAGGAGGAAGAGGAGGAGGAGGAAGAGGAGGAAGAGGAAGAGGAGGAAGAAGAAGAGGAGGAGGAAGAGGAGGAGGAGGAAGAGGAGGAGGACTATGGGGTCCCACTTCACGGCCCAAACTGGGTAACATCATCAGTGCTAGGAGGAGGAGGAGGAAGAGGAGGAGGAAGAGGAGGAGGAAGAGGAAGAGGAGGAAGAAGAAGAGGAGGAGGAAGAGGAGGAGGAGGAAGAGGAGGAGGACTATGGGGTCCCACTTCACGGCCCAAACTGGGTAACATCATCAGTGCTAGGAGGAGGAGGAGGAAGAGGAGAAGAGGAAGAGGAGGAAGAAGAGGAGGAGGAAGAGGAGGAGGAAGAGGAGGAGGAGGAAGAGGAAGAGGAGGAGGAGGAGGAAGAGGAAGAGGAGGAGGAGGAAGAGGAGGAGGAAGAGGAGGAGGACTATGGGGTCCCCCTTCACGACCCAAACTGGGCAACATCATCAGTGCTAGGAGAGGGAGGAGGAGGAGGAGGAGGAAGAAGAGGAGGAGGAAGAGGAGGAGGAGGAAGAGGAGGAAGAGGAGGAGGAGGAAGAGGAGGAGGAAGAAGAGGAGGAGGAAGAGGAGGAGGAGGAACCCCAAGGCCCTCTCATTTCAACTCGGAGCTACCAATATTCTCCTTTATTAGCATTTATTTTTATTTACTCAATTTGCCCCCCCCCCTCTCGTTTTGAAGCAACTCAGCAGTATCCTGTCAACACCGGCTTTCAATGGAAGAGCCACCCCCCCCTTGTCTTCCCCCCCACCTATTCCCCTCCTGGCTGAACGCGTTTCGGTTCAAGTCAGGGAGAAGGAAGCAGCCCTCATCCCAACTGGGTGTGTGTGTGTGTATGTGTGTGTGTCAAAAAACACTTGCAGCAGGGGCTTAAGTGCGGAGAGGGGCGGCCCCCGCAGCCCTTCGTTCTCGTTCTTCCTGCCTTCCTAACAAGGCCTGCAATTCCCCCCGCTTAGTAGGTTACAAACAGGCCCCCCCCCGACTCTCTGATCAAGCCTACGCGGGCGACTTACCGCATTCGTTGAACTTGTCCTTCAGCATCTTCCACGTAAAGTCAAAAGGAAGCTGGGGAGAAGGAAGAGAAGAGGCAACACAAGCGTCACCCCACCTGTCGTCCGGGCAGGTAGGAAAGCAAGCCTCAACTGGGCCCCAAATCCCACCGGATGCCCCCCCCCCTTTGGCCAGTGGTCTGGTATTTCCCACTGGAGAGCATCCCCAGCTTGACCACGTAACGCAGTGGTTCTCAACCTTTTTAATGCTGCGACCCCCAACCGGTCGTTAAGTCGAGGACTACTCAACCGGTCCTAAGTCGAGGACGACTCAACCGGTCGTAAGTCGAGGACTACTCAACTGGTGCAGCACCGTTTGCAGAATGGGACTTTTGGCGGGCTCAGCAGGGCAGAGGCAGCCTGGACAATTCCTATTGGCTTTGGAAAGCCAATAGAATTAGAGTCTATTCAAGAGAGTCTATTCTATTGGCTTTCAAAAGCCAATAGAATAAAAGGGAGTCGCACAGCTAAGGAAAAGGGGGGGAAAATGGCGGACTGCGTTGTTTGGCGACCCCCGTGAAACGGTCGTTCGACCCCAAATGGGGTCCCCACCCACAGGTGGAGAACCGCTGACGTAACGTGTTTTGGGGTCGGGATGGAAGAAAACGGGGACGTTCGGAGGGAAAGAGGGGGGCAATTTTCACGGGATCCGCACACAGGCTCACAAAACACACAAGAGACGCAACTCACGTTTCTCACAAAAATCTGGCAGGCTTTCCTGGCTACTCCGGCAGCGGCAGCGGCAGCGGCCGCGACGGGTCCTCCGGTGCCCAGGGCGCCGCTGAAGTTTCCGGCAGCAAAGTTCCCGCGCTCCATGTCCATGCTTCTCTCGAAGCTGCTCCCCATGGGCAGCCCGATGCGGTCTAAGCCGGCGCCCATGCCCTGGCTCAGGGCTGGCCCCATCCGGTCCATGCTGCTGGCCGCCGCCCCGATGCGGTCCAGCCCCATGCGGTCCATGCTGGGGGCCGCCAAGCGGTCCAGCCCCATCCGGTCCATGGGGGCCGCTCCCAGGCGGTCCAGCCCGGCTGGCATCCTCTCCATCACGGGGCCCATCCCCGCCGGGACCATGCGGTCCAGGCCCAGCCCCATCCGGTCGACCCCGCTGCCCATGCGGTCCATGGCGCTGCTCACCCGGTCGAGGGTGGAGCCCATGCGGTCCAGGCCGAAGCCCAGGCCGGCCCCCATCCGCTCCATGCCGGGGCCCATCCGGTCGAGGCTGGAGGCCAGGTGGTCTAGCCCCAGGGGGGCCATGCGGTCGATGCCCGAGCCCAGGCGGTCGACGCCGGAGCCCATGCGGTCCAGCACCAGGCCCATCCGGTCCATGTCGGAGCCCACGCGGTCGATCCCGTGGCCGAGGCCGGTGGGCAGCCTGTCGATGCTGGGGGCCATGCGGTCCAGGCCGGGGGCCATGCGGTCAATGGCCGGGATCGAGGCGCCACCCCCGCCGCCCCCTGGAGGAAGGAAGAGGGAGAGGCGGGTCTCAATCCTGGGACTGGGACCCTCAGCTCGCCCCCCCCCTGCCGCCCCTCAGGATAGGCCGCCTTTTGCCTGCGGGGGGCCGACGGGGGTCTCCCAGCATTGCCAGAAACCGAGCGGGCCGGCAAAGCCACGGTCTCTCCCACGGAGGGAGCCCCCATTTTGCAGGCAATCCTCCGCTGACCCAAAATGGTCGCCAAGCGAGACGTTTCTGAAGTGAGCTTGGCCCCATTTTACGACGTTTCTGGCGGCAGCCGTTCCGTAAAATCACTGCAGCTGTTTAGCCGGTTCCCTGGTTGTCAAGTGAAATTTGGACTTTGCTGGTCAGGAGGATGCAAAAAGGGGGTCACGTGACACACACACACACACACACTCAGGACATAAATACGAGTCAGTTGCCAAGCGTTTGAATGCTGATCGCGTGACCAGGAGGATGTTGCAAAAGGCCCTTTTTCCAGTTGTAACTTGTCGTCTGTACGGTTTCTTTACTGACCTACCTGAAGTTACGACGCTGAAAAAAAAAAGTGACTCACAACCATTTTTCATACTTACGATGGCTGGACCGTCCCCGCAGTCATGTGATCCGAATTCCCGACACTTAGCAACCGACTCACATTTATGACAGTTGCAGTGTCCCTGGGTGATTTTCTGTGTGTGTGTGTGTGTGTGTCTGTGTGTGTGTGTGTCACGCGATCCCCTTTGGCGACCTTCCGACAAGCCAAGTCAAAATGGGGGAAGCCTGATTCGGTTAACAACTGTGTTACTCACTTAACGACCGCAGGGATTCAGTTTTAATCCCTGGGGCAAGAAAGGTCGTAAAATGGGGGGGAGGGGGAAGACTCATGTAAGAAACGATTTGCTTTGTAACAGAAAACTTTGGGCTCAATTTTTGGTTGTAAGACGAGGACTCCTGTCAAGGTAGTCTCTCTCCTTCCTTTTTCCTTCCCTCCCTCCCATCTCTCCCCCCTTCCTTCCTTCCCATCTCTCTCCTTCCCTCCATCTCTCTCCCCTTCTCTATCTCTCCTTCCCTTTCTTCCCTCCCTTCCATCTCCCTCCTTCCCTCCTCCCATCTCTCCTTCCCTCCTTCCTTCCTCCCATCTTTCCCCTTCCTTCCTTTCCTATCTCTCCTTCCCTCCCTTCCTTCTCTCCCATCTCTCTCCCCTTCCTTCCTTCCCATCTCTCCTTCCCTCCCTCCCTCCCATCTTTCTCTCTCCCCCTTCCTTCCCTCCTCTCTTCCTCCCATCTCTCCCTTTCCTTCCTTCCTTCCTTCCTTCCTTCCTTCCTTCCTTCCTTCCCATCTCTCTCCTTCCCTCCCTCCCTTCCTCCCATCTTTCTCTCTCTCCCCCTTCCTTCCCTCCTCTCTTCCTCCCATCTCTCCCCTTCCTTCCTTCCCTCCCATCTCTCTCCTTCCCTCCCTCCCTTCCTCCCATCTTTCTCTCTCTCCGCCCCCTTCCTTCCCTCCCAACCTCCACTCCTTAGAAACCTGCCATTCCTCCCACTTGGGAAGGTTCCAGGGAACAGCCCCGCGTTTGACACTCAGGTCAGACCCTTCCCGCACTCATAATGCACTCCCTGTACAGGCGGAGTCCGGACGACCTACCTATGCCTCTGTCCAGAGTGTCTCCAAAACTACGGGCCATCCCCATTTCGTTTCTCGGGAAGTCTCTTTCGAATCCCCCTCCGATGGCTCGGTCCATCTCTGGAAGACAGGGAAGAAATCTCAGCATCCTCCCTGGTGACCACATTGGGTGCAGCTGGGCCCAGATTGTTGGGGGCAATGTAAATTATATATATCTATATATCTATATCTATATCTATCTATCTATCTATCTATCTATCTATCTATCTATCTATCTATCTATCTATCTATCTATCTATATATATATATATATATATATATATATATATATATATATATATATATGCAGGAAGTTTTTCAGACAGATGTCTAATTGATTACACCTTGACATTTTTTAACTGCTATACTGCAGTTTTACTTTTTACAATCTCTTTTGCCTTGCAGCAGTTAATGAGCTCGAAATGGCCATCTTAGTCTCCCAATTTAATTCTTTAATTCTTTGTCAGAAAAAGAAATTTGGATTTGTAATGTTTCGCAGTTGCGACTTGAGCCTGCTTAACGCTCCTAGTTGGGGGCTGCAAGGCAAAAGAGATTGTAAAAAGTAAAACTGCAGTATAGCAGTTAAAAAATGTCAAGGTGTAATCAATTAGACATCTGTCTGAAAAACTTCCTGCATATACTCCCTTGACTCAGCTGGCAAAGAGGGAGGAGAGCCTGTGGCTTGGTGGTTAAATCACTGCCTAGTATGTAAACTGCCCAGGTTCGAATCCCATAAAGGGTGTGGCTAACTGATGAGAGCAGAATGAGCTCGAAATGGCCATCTTAGTCTCCCAATTTAATTCTTTAATTCTTTGTCAGAAAAAGAAATTTGGATATGGATACACACACACACACACACACACACACACACACACACACACTGCTTACTGGTGTACACCGCTTAGAGAGTGCTTGCACTTAAAGTGGTATATAAGTCTCATAAATAAACTCGCCCACATTTAGAGGTGGGAATCGCCACCCACCTATGTAACCCTTGAGCAGCACGTTTGTCCAGGGACACACACACACAAAGAAGCTGAGTCACACCAGCATCCCGCCTTGGGTTTTTGCTCACCCCCAAAAAAGAGAGGCCCCTCCCTAAGGAATCCTTGCAGCCCAACAGCAGAAGGGCTGTCCTGGAGTTATGAGCGTAACGGACCGCACCCATCACGGTTATTAATTTGTGACAGTTTGAGGTTTATACTGGAAGAAAGATTCTTTGCCTACTTTAGAAGAATGGATATTTAAAGTATCTAGTTTTGCAGAAATGGCAAAAATTTCTGCTTATTTAAAGGATCATACACAAGAAAGATACGTTATTGTATGGAGAAGATGGATAGATTATATTCAGAAAAAGTATGGAATTAAAAAGTTTCATTTATTTTATGAATGAATATTAAATATTATAGAGAATTCTTTTATAGGTTATGGAGTTAAAGGTTAATTATGATATTTTTTTTCTTTTCTTTTTTTCTTTTCTTTTTTTATTATTATAAATTTTGTTATTATTAACCTGTATTCTGCTCTGGGAAGGGAGGGGGGTTGGGGGTGGGAGGGATGGTAAGGGGGGGGGTAAAGGTAGTATAGACAATGGTTGCTTATGCATTTATTTTACTTTTAAATTTTATTGTATTTTTATAATGTTTGTATGTTAAAAAATAAAAATTTTCAATATATAAAAAAAATTGTGACAGTTTGTAAATGGCATTTTTTGGGGGGCAGCGGTGGCTAAGTGAACAACACGGTCCTTAAACAAACCAAACAGTTTGCCACGGGCCGATTTCTTTTCCCACCCACCCCCCCCAAAAAAAACAGAAATACCAGGTTTTTTGGGGGGTCAATACCATTGTAAAAACCAGAATCACGCGAACGCAGGACGCTGCAAACAGCCGCCGACGTGGGCCCGGTTGCAGAGCACGCGCAGCGCAGTCACAACTGTGGGGAATGGGGTGTGGGTGTGTTTGACTGCCACGGCTTTAAATCCAGGTTGTAAGTACCCCCGCCCGCGAGGTAGATCGTGGAAACGTGTCAGTCGCTAAGTGACTGTAAGTCTACACTCGTTGCTGTTCGCCACAGAACTGAAGGGATGGCTGAAATGCAGCTGGGAGCTCCATGTTTGCTTAGGAGAAATCAGCAATTCCTTCTTTACAAGAAAAGCCGACAGCAGGATAAAAAGCATTCAGACAGCATTATCTAGTCATGCAGGGGTAGGCAAGCTTGGCTCTTTTATGACTCGTGGACTTCAACTCCCAGAATTCCTGAGCCAGCTATGCCTGATCTAGTCCGTCAGGTCGATCCCAACAGCGGGGATACGCATGGTCCCGCTAGGGGTGGGTGCGCACAGTGGCCAGAGGAGACACGGCAAGCGAGGCGTTAAGGCTGCAGGCTCTTACCACTCATCCGGCCGAGGTTCATCCCGGAAGGAAAACGGCCCAGGCTCTCCATTCCACTGAAAGGACCCTCCATGCCTGAAACGGAAGCGTCGCCGTTCAGCTCCCGGTTTCGGGGAGGGGCCGCCAAGGGCGATTCGCGGCGAAGTGGGGGAGAATGGATACGGCCCCGTTTCTTGCACTTATTAATTAGTCACCCAGCGGGCCGTGTCTTTTGCTCCTCTCGGCCAGCCTGAGGGGCTGGAGAAGAACCGAGGCCAAATAGCTTCCTGGCCTTCTCTGGGGCCAGACTGGCGGGAGGCGCAGGCGATCCGCGCGGCCCTGACCCTCCCCGGGGCTGTGAACGCGGAACCCAAAGGCCCTGCCTGAGCAGCAAATGCGCCCACGGCTGTTTTATGGGGCGGGCACCATGCAGGAGCTGGGGCTTTCCAATTTAGCGGTCAGTTCTCGTGGAAGATTCTGGACGAACCTTCGCTCGTCGTCAAGAGCCTCGGCGGCCGAGGGACTTACCTCCCATTTTATTCATTCCGAAGCCCAAGCCTTCGATCCCCATCCCTAAAAATTAAAACAAAAAAAGAAGGGTGTGTGTGAATGCACACCCCAAATCCCTTTCACCCTCCCCAGCAGGGAAGATGAGATCTAAAGCAGCAATCCTGCGTGGGGGCACGGTGATTAAAGTGCAGCATGGCAGGCTCATTCTGCCCACTGCCAGGAGTTCGATCCTGACCGGCTCAGCCTTCCGTCCTTCCGAGGTCAGTAAAACGAGGAACCAGATTGCTGAGAGCAAATAGGCTGTAAACTGCTTAGCGGGGGCTGTAAAAGCGTTGTGAAGCGGTGTATAAATCTAAGTGCTATTGGTATTCTCTCCCTCCTTCGCGCTTTCTTTCTACCTTTCTTTTCTTTCCTTCTCTCTATCCTCGCCTTCCTTCCTTTTTCTCCATTGTTGTCTTTCCCTCCTGCTCCATCTCTTATTTCTCTTCTCTTTTCCTCACCCTCTTCTTTCCTCTCCTTCCTTCCTTCCTCCCTTTTTTTCTCCTTTTCTTTCTCTTCTTTCCTTCCTTCCTCTTGTAAGAGACCTGGGGGCGCTGTGGTTAGAATGCAGCATTGCAGGCTGACTCTGCCCACTGCCAGCAGTTCGATCCTCTCACCGGCTCAAGGTCGACTCAGCCTTCCGTCCTTCCGAGGTCGGTAAAAGGAGGAGCCAGGCTGTTGGGGGCAAATAGGCTGACTCTGTGAACCGCTTAGAGAGGGACGTGAAAGCGCCGTGAAGCGGTATACAAGTCTAAGGCGCTAGTGCGATTTCTGATTTCGGGCCTGTGTCTGTGGGAAGCAAAGTGCCTCAAACTGGCTTCCTTCGTCGTAAAACGGCCCACCACCTGGGGTTGTCCTTGGAGAAAGCTACCCCCAAAAGAAAAGGGGGCACCTGGGAAACTCCCCAACAGGTCAGGAAGGCAAAAGAGAAGAGCTGAAGGGAAGAAAATCCACAATTGAGGAAAGAGAGAGAGAGAAAAAAAAATATCAAGGACCCCCAAAAGCGAAGCAGCAGATAAAAGACTCACCTCCGGGGCCAAGGTTGCCCATGCCCAGGCCTTTGTTCAGGTGGTTGGCATCAATGGGTAATCCGCCCGGCCCCAATCCCATGCCGATCCCTCCAAGGCCATCTGCAAGAGGGATGGACAACGGAGTCAAATGCCTCGTTTCTCATTTTGGGGAACAAACAGCTCCGTCACAGAACAGAACAGAGGAGGAAAAAAGGCTGGTTGACTCCGATCTAGTCAGTCTGGGTGTTTCAGTTCATCCCATCACAACAGACACAAGGGATGCCCACCCAGCTTGCTCTGAAGTAACACACACACAAACACACACACACACGGGCTTAAACCGAAAACACTTTTTCCATCTGCAGGAACTCTTGATTAGCATCTCTAAGAAACGAAGTCTCTTCGGGGAAAAAATGAAAAGAATATAGAATGGACCAGAAGAATATAGAATAGACTTTCCAATGGCTGAAAAGCTCAGCGTTTTGCCTGCTTAACTACAGGCCTCCTTTTGAAATACAATAAGGGAACAATCTATTTGCTGTTACATGTCTTGACTGCAGCTAGGCTGGCGTTCGCGCCAAAATGGAAGAGCAAAGAAATTCCCACAGAGGAAGAGACGCTATGTAAAATATGACAATGTGCGGGAATGGACAGGCTCACAAGAGAGGTATTGAAAGACAAATGCAGGTCAGTTTATTTCGAAACCCGGAATAAATTTTACCACTGGAAGGATGGACGGTTGGGATTATAGGCTAGTGTTAAGTTAGAAATATGTGTAATTTTAGAATAAGCATTGTATATAAAATTTAGATGTATATTTAGAGATGAAAAACCGATTGTAAAATGTGGAATAATTTGATAAGAATGTATATACTGGAATGTCACGTTATATCCAATGTTTTTTTTTAATTGTATTATAAATAAAATTTTGGGGAAAAAAACCACCTACAGGCCTCCTTTTCATGAACGGGGGGGGGATGCTAGATGGGATTTGAGGTTGATTTTCAGAAAGGTTCTGAGCTGAAATATTTCCTAACGTTTCAGCACAGCTGAGGATCTTCCGGCCACAAGCTAACGACAGATAACTGTTGGGTCAGTTTGAGGATTATCTGCCAAACACAATCAGGGACCAGGGGTGTCCATAAGGGCCTCAGAAAAAGCCAAGATGGCGGCGAGAACGTGACACATATTAAGAGAGAAAACAAGAATGTGAATGAGAGAACAGAACGAGAGAAGAGAGAACGAGAGAATAAGAGAGAACAAGAGAACGAGAGAGAGAGAGAGAACGAGAGACGAGATGTTGACCCAGACTTAGGGGACAGTGAATACGCGCAGATGGCCCCGCTCTCTCTGGCCACTTTCAGACCCATGATTGCAAGGTCATGGAAGGACAGCGAAGGAAACACCCCATAACCTAACCCACCCGAGAACAGATGGAGCCTTGGGGAAACACCCAAACCACCCAAAAGGGGAACATTTTTAGCTACTTCTGCTTTCTCCCTTCTTATCTGCAGTGTGCCAGCCTTAAAGGGCGAAGTCTCTATCTTATGTGGGTCAGCATTGCTGGGTGAATTGCTTATGTAATCAAAGTAGGAAATTAAGGCTTTTTCGATATTTGGGGTGTTTCTCTCTGAGCCCGTCTTTGCTCAGCTGAATAAACACGTAACTATTGAGGGCAACTTCTGGTTTCCTGTATTTTTTTTATCAAGCAAAACCTCACTGTAGTAATCACTCCTTTTTGTTTTGAAGGGTGCAAAGAAATGGCCACCTTTACGCAGCCTTTTATTGTTTATATAGAGGTTTGCAAATAGCAAAAGACACAGCATGGCAACAGCATTTCATTGGCTAAAATCCTTTACCAATCCTCAAGAGTAAAAAGCTAGAGGCCATAAACAGGGAAACTTGTTGTTCACCGGCTAGCCTTATCAAACTGGCAAGGTCACACAGACCTGCGTACTGTCACGTCACCATGGTGATGTGGGGGGGGAGATAGATGCAGAAAGGAGGAGCACCCAGGCTTTGAAGGGCAGTTTTCCGCGCACAACTTTTGCCTGTCTCTCATCTCTACACCTCAGAACCCGCATATCAGAGAGAACGAGAGAATAAGAGAGAGAGAATGAGAGAACGAATGGGAGAATGAGATAAAACGAGAAAACGCTTTGACCGCAAGGTTGTGCGCTTTTTTAACCCCTTTCCTGCAGGCACCCCTGGTGTGAAATCAGCCCTGCTACATTTTAAAGAAACTAGGCACTGAATGCCACAGGTATCTTCTTGTGAAGAAGCCAACAAAGACACCGAGTGTGTTCTATTCACTGCTGAATGACAGCACAAGTGACTGACCAGAGCCCCTCTCTGCGGGAGATGGGCAGTTAAGACATACAAAATGCAAATAACGAACGAACAAAAAGCCACATCTCAATATTAAAAGTTAGGTGGGGTCCTTGGGGTCCTCTGAGGTGGGGGGGGAGTTCCTCACCCTACTCACGTTACCTAGTTTGAGGTAAGGCAACTCCTGCAAGCAAACAGCCCAGCTCAGAGAACACCAAGGACCACACGGTTCAACCCGGGGCTGCAAATATTCTTGTCTATCAATTCAAAAGTTTGTGTAGTGTATATTCTCAGGCAGGGGCAGAAAAGAGACTTGGAGCTGCTTTGGGCAAGTGTCAACCGGCTCCCGTTGTCCCCGGAGACGCTCTAGGCACGACTCCAGCGTTGTCTGCTTCGTCGGAGGTTTCGTTTCAATTTAATAAGATGCTTTCACTAGCAAAACACAATTCATTCGGCTGCTGGCAAGCCACGTCGACACTCTTTCATCGTCCGTGGGGTGCCACACAGACCCGATGTCAATGCTGCAAATATTGTCTATTCTCGCGTTTGACAATATGCAGAATTGTCTGGTAATTATGGGGTTAATACAGAACAGAAGGGGGGTTGAGGGTAAAGCCCTGGAAAGAGAGAGGAAGGAAAACTTTGACCTTCACACTAATTGGATAATGTGAGGTACGAGGGCTAATTTAGGGAGGGAACATGCTGATAATTGAACTGCTCAGAGGAAGGGAACTTAGAGCCTAGCATCCCTCCGTTGTGCCTGTGCCCACATTTTGATTCAATAAAAGACTTTTAGGAAAATCAATGCCTGGAAATTCTTTGAAGTGTTTCATTAGCCGGAACCGTAACACCCGACCCCTTCCCCGACATTCCAAAGTGGCTCCCTGCTTCAAAACGGTCTCCTGAACTAAAGGGAGGAAACGAATCTAGCAGAGTTTTGCAAAGCGTCTTCCGCCTGGCTCTTCACCCCAATCAGGCGCCAAGTTTCCCTACGGAGCTCGGAGGACTTACGCGGAAGCTGCTGAGGCCGCTCTGGAGGGAAAAAGTCTCCTTTTGGCAAAGCACGCTCATCCTGAAACATGAAAGAGAAGCTCAATGTGGGGGGCAGGGGGGGAGAGACAAGGAGGGGATGGGTGTAGGCAACCCTCCCTCGATTATCCCAAAGGTGCTTTTTTTTTTTCAGGAGGCAACTAGACCTCCCTGTTCTTCCTTTGAAGACGTTTCGCTTCTCATCCCAGAAGCTTCTTCAGCCCTGACTGGATGGTGGGGAAGGGAAGGATTGACACCCCTTGCAGACGGCTGGTCATTTACATCCTTTGAGAGGGTTGTTGAGGCCACTTGGACCCTCAGGACACAGATGAACCTCCAAGTGGCCTCAACGACCCTCTAAAACAGACATGTCAAACACAAGGCCCGGGGGCAGCCCACGAAGTGGTTTCATGTGGCTGGCGAAGCCATCTTGGAAACAGTGAGGGAACGGCCCCCACTGCCTTGGCCCTGGCCAACGTACAATTTTGTGGTGGCCATCTTGGCACTTGCCCTGGCGGACCATGCCTTGGCGCTGGCCCCGGTCCCACCCCCTTCTGCCAGAGACCCTCAGATCTGTCCCACTCCTGCCCAGGCCCCCACAGGCACCCTTGACGCAAACGATGTAGAACTGGCCACGCCCACCCAGCAGGCCACACCCACTCCATCCACGCTCACCCAGTAGGCCATGCCCACCCTGGCCACACACACCCCCCACCCCCCCAAGGGCAACCGCAATGCTGATGCAGCCCTCAGTGAAATAGAGTTTGACACCCCTGCTCTAGAAGAAGGCAAATGACCAGCTCTCTGCAAGGAGTATAAATCCTTCCATCCACCACCATTCGGTCAGAGCGGAAGAAGCTTCTCGGGTAAGAAGCGAAACGTCTTCAAAGGAAAACCAAGAAAGTCCAGTTGCCTCCTGAAAAAAAGGCACCTTCGGGACGACCGTAACCTGGGTTGAGGGAGAATCTCCGTAGAAAACACACACACACACACGCTTACCATCTTGACATGCATCGGTCTGTCGAAGAGCAGCTGCCCATTGAACATAGCTAGCAGTTGAGTCAAGGCTTTTCAGTCATACGTCGGTCCAAGAGAGACCGCAAAAGGCTCAGAAACACTTGTCCCGTCTTGTGTTTTCATCAACTCCCTCCCCATCATTCTCTCTCTTGAGCAGTGGTTTTCAACCTTGGCAACTTTACCATGTGTGGACTTCAACTCCCAGAATTCTCAACTGCTTCCATCCTGCGACGATATCTGTAATACCATCAAACATCCACATCTGCCTATCCCAGGTCCTGGGTAAGGACTTGATAGGTAGACAAAATGCCAAATCCAGTCTGAACATCTGGCTGACTGTGCAATGATCCATAATAATAATAATAAAGTTGGAAGGGACCTTGGAGGTCACTTAATCCAACCCCCTGCTCAGGCAGGAAACCCTATACCAGTGGTTCTCAACCTTTCTAATGCCGTGACCCCATAATACAGTTCCCCATGTTGTGGTGACCCCCAAGTGGGTGTGGCCACCAATAAGAAGGAGTGGGACAGCTAGAGAAAAGGGAAAAAAATGGCAGACAGCGTGGTTTGGCGACCCCCGTGAAATGGTCATTCGACCCCAAATGGGGTCCCGACCCACAGGTTGAGAACCACTGCCCTATACCATTTCAGACAAATGGCCGTCCAGTCTCTTCTTAAAACCTTCCAGTGTTGGAGCATTCGCCGCTTCTGGAGGCAGGTTGTTCCACTGGTTAATTGTTCTGATTGTCAGGAAGTTTCTCCTTAGTTCTAGGTTGCTTCTTTCCTTGATTACTTTCCATCCGTTCCTTCTTCTCCTGCCTTCAGGCGCTTTGGAGAATAGCTTGACTGCCTCTTCTTTGGAGCAGCCCCTGAGATACTGGAACACTGCTATCATGTCCCCCCGGTCCTTCTCTTCATTAAACTAAATATACTCAATTCCAGCAACCGTTCCTTATATGTTTTAGCCTCCAGTCCCCTGATCCTCTTTGTTGCTCTTCTCTGCCCTCTTTCTTTAATATCTTCCTTATCAACAGGCCTGGCCTTCTCCCCCTCCGCCTGCCTTTCAGCGGGAAGCCAGAATTGATCTCCACACAACGGGCAGTTGAGATTTGGGAGGTCTTTGTGCCGGCCACTTTACCCCTCAACCCCTTCACGACATAATACGGGGCGACAGTTATGGGTGGCGATTCCCAATCAGCGTTCAGAGGCAGAGTAAACCTCCAATTCCTTCAGCGCGCGGCCTACCCAACCCGCTCTGTCCCAAAGACGCCCGAGCTTTGTCCCAAAGAGACCCTCCCTCGGGTCCGAGCAAAGGATACAGATGGCCTGGACGGCCTCGATTGCTTGTTCAAAGGTGACGGTGCCGATGCCCCGGCTCTTCCCATCTTTGTCTTCCAGGATGTCTGCTCGGACGACTACCCCAGCCATGCCAAAGACCTCCTTCAGCTTCTTCCAGCCAACCTTGTAGTCCAGCTGAAGGAAGAGACCGGGGGGGGGGGGGAGGAGAAGATGACCAGGGAGCAACAATTAAAACATTTGGATCTTTAAAACATGGCTCATCCCTCAGGAACGCTGCCCTGTTCACCGTTAACGGGGGAGAGCTTAGCCGGATTGTCTGGGACGGGGGCTCTTTAAAATGCCGAGGACGATTGTGCCCCCGCCCATCATGGGGGACTTTTAAGGTGGGTGGACTGTCAAGCTGGGGGATTCTGGGAGTTAAAAAAAAGTCCACCCATCGGGAACGGCTGGGCCAGGCCAAACCATGCGTTAGTCCGGCAAGATTCTATCTATTGCAGTGTTTCTCAACCTTGACCATTTTAAGGCATGTGGACTTCAACTCCCAGAATTCCACAGCCAGCGTTGCTGGCTGTGGAATTCTGGGAGTTGAAGTCCACATGCCTTAAAATGCTCAAGGTTGAGAAACACTAGTCTATTGCCTGTAAGCAAATAATGCACTGAACTTTGGCTGTATTGTTTTACGGTCGTTCTGGGCCCTAGGCCCGGGGTGGGCAACCTTGGCCCTTTTAGGACTTGTGGGCCTCAACTCCCAGAATTCCTGAGCCAGCTATCAGCTGACTCTGTTAAGTTGCTTAGAGAGGGCTGTGAAAGCACCGTGAAAGTGGTATGTTAAGTCTAAGGCAGCGTTTCTCAACCTTGACCATTTTAAGGCATGTGGACTTCAACTCCCAGAATTCCACAGCCAGCATTGGTCTAAGGCAGTGGTTCTCCGCCTGTGGGTCGGGACCCCATTTGGGGTCGGACGACCATTTCACGGGGGTCGCCAAACAAGGCTGTCCGCCATTTTTCCCCCCTTTTCTTTGGCCACGCCCCTGGCACCCGGTGTTGTATAAGTGGTTGGGGGTCACCACAACTTGGGGAACTGTATTATGGGGTCGTGGCATTAGAAAGGTTGAGAACCACTGGTCTAAGGGCTGTTGCTATTCTCTTTCCCTTTCCCTCCCTCTCTCCTTCCTTCGTGCCCTTTTCTTTCTGCCTTTCTTTTCTTTCCTTCCCTCTACTCTCTCCTTCCTTCCCTTCTTTTTCTCCATTTCTTTCTTTCTGTCCTGCTCCCTCCATCTTTTATTTCCCTTCTTTTTTTCTCTCCCTCTTCTTTCCTTCCTCCCTCCCTCTTTTCCTTCCTTCCTTCCTTCCTTCCTTCCTTCCTTCCTTCCTTCCTTCCTTCCTTCCTTCCTTCCTCTTGTAAGAGCCCTGGTGGCGCAGTGGTTAAAATGCAGCTCTGCAGGCTGACTCTGCCCACAGAGCCAGGAATTTCGGTCCTGACCGGCTCAAGATTGATTCAGCCTTCCGAGGTTTTTAAAATGAGGACCCAGATTGTTGGGAGGCCAATACGCTGACTCTGTAAACCGCTTAGAGAGGGCTGTAAAAGCACTGTAAAGCGATATATAAGTCAAATGCTCTTGCTATCGGGGAGGATTGGGTAACTCCTGCTCTATCTCTTTATCGGGATCCTTGGCAAATTCGGGTTCAGACCTGGGCTTGGGTCAGGCTAAGCCAAGGGTAGGCAACCTTGCTCTTTTATGACTGGTGGACTTCAACTCCCAGAATTCCTGAGCCACCATGGGGGAACTATGGCCCCCTCATGACTCGTGGACTTCAGCTCCCAGAATTCCTGAGCCAGCATGGGGGAACTATGGCTCTCTCATGACTCCTGGACTTCAACTCCCAGAATTCCTCAGCCAGCATGGGGGAACTATGGCCCCCTCATGACTCCTGGACTTCAACTCCCAGAATTCCTGAGCCAGCATGGGGGAACTATGGCTCTCTCATGACTCCTGGACTTCAACTCCCAGAATTCCTGAGCCAGCATGGGGGAACTATGGCTCTCTCATGACTCCTGGACTTCAACTCCCAGAATTCCTGAGCCAACATGGGGGAACTATGACCCCTTCATGACTCCTGGACTTCAACTCCCAGAATTCCTCAGCCAGCATGGGGGAACTATGGCCCCCTCATGGCTTGTGGACTTCAACTCCCAGAATTCCTGAGCCAGCATGGGGGAACTATGACCCCTTCATGGCTCGTGGACTTCAATTCCCAGAATTCCTGAGCCAGCATGGGGGAACTATGGCCCCTTCATGATTCGTGGACTTCAACTCCCAGAATTCCTCAGCCAGCATGGGGGAACTATGGCCCCCTCATGACTCGTGGACTTCAACTCCCAGAATTCCTGAGCCAGCATAGCTCAGCTTGGAAACCTCTCCCTTTCCCCTCAGCGTGGCTGGCTCAGAAATTCTGGGAGTTGAAGTCCACGAGTCCTACAAGAGCCAAGGTTGCCTACCCCTGGTTTAGGACAATACATATTATTTTGCTATTCGATACGCAAGAGCCAGGATCGTTTGCACTGGGCTGACTTCGCTCCCGCCAGGGACCCCAAGAAAGAACACGACCGTCCTTTCAGCCCCGAGGACCGAATTCCGACACGCAAACCGCCCAGAGGGGCAACTTACATTGGCCACGAAAACGGTACTGCCCAGCCGGCCGGCTTGCAAGGCGTGGATGATCTCGTTAGGGATGTTGGGGTTGTTGAGAATGCTGGGCGGGATGTTAATCATGCCAGGCCCGCTGGGGCTGATGCCCATCCCGCTGCCAGAGGCGGCCATGGCCTTCTGCACGGCTCTACGGACGTGCTCGCCGTCGGGGTCCTAGAACAGGGGGGGAGACGCTTTTAGCCGCCTGCTCTCCTGCAGGGCAGAGAGAAGCTCAGAGGGCGGCCTTTGTGTAGTGCTGGGAAAATGGAGACAATTTGGGAAGAAAGGAGGATCGGGGAAGAAACGCTGGATTGTGCAGCATTGAACAGATTTACATGGAAGAAGATAACGTTAAATACATAATACGTGGTTTGCTAAGCACTAAAGCAGTGGTTCTCCACTTGTGGGTCGGGACCCCATTTGGGGTCGAACGACCATTTCACGGGGGTCGCCAAACAAGGCTGTCCGCCATTTTTTCCCCCTTTTCTTTGGCCACGCCCCTGGCACCCGGTAATGTGTAAGTGGTTGGGGGTCACCACAACATGGGGAATTGTATTATGGGGTCACGACATTAGAAAGGTTGAGAACCACTGCACTAAAGACTTGCAAGAGGTCAGCTGGGAAGGGCCCAAACTGGGATCATGTTGGAATATTCATCAGCAGGAAGAGTCATGTGGTAACTCAAGTCAGCCAATGTGAAGAAAGTGCTACTGAGTCTGTGCAAATAGAGTATTGAGTTAGGAGCTGGATTTCCAGTCTCAGATCTGTCTCTGTAGCTCTCTGTAAGAAGTCTTCAATTGATCTATGCTGCTGTAAAGAAGAATGTATGGTGTTGTAAATATTTTGATATAAATATAAAGAAGTTATTTTGAATCAGCTAAATCAGCGGTTCTCAACCTGTGGGTCGGGACCCCATTTGGGGTCGAACGACCATTTCACGGGGGTCGCCAAACAACGCAGTACGCCATTTTTCCCCCCTTTTCCTTAGCTGTGCGACTCCCTTTTATTCTATTGGCTTTTGAAAGCCCATAGACTAGACTCTCTTGAATAGAGTCTAATTCTATTGGCTTTCAAAAGCCAATAGGAATTATCCAGGCTGTCTCTGCCCTGCTGAGCCCGCCAAAAGTTCTATTCTGCAAACGGTGCTGCACCAGTTGAGTAGTCCTCAACTTACGCCCGGTTGAGTAGTCCTCGACTTACGACCGGTTGGGGGGTCGCGGCATTAAAAAGGTTGAGAACCACTGAGCTAAATGCAGTCAACTGTGAGAGCTTCCAATTCATTTTTTCACCAACAGAGAAATTAAAATTCTCTAACAGATCACAAGACTGCAAGGCCCGACAATCGTTCTAAGTGCAAAACACAATTTAGCTGCCCAGGGCCTAAATCGAAACCCCTTTACGGGGGGGGGGGGGGGAGAGATACCAGTGGCCGTAATTCACTTTTTTTGAGGCCACTATAACATCAAATGTTAGTTTGATAAGGTCAAACAACGATCTGTTCCAACTGGGGCCTGGTTCTTGACTGCAAGGACAGGAAACCGAGCGAGGAGCATCAAAGGTGAAAAAGAGAGCTGCTTCTCTCTTCAGCTTCCAGTGGGAGCAAAGGAAAGGAAAACTTGCTTTTTTTTCCTCCCGAACAAGCAATTATAACTGCAGACCCATTCTTTTTTGTGTCACAAAACACGATCAAAATAAAAGGAAAAAAAAAAGCATCACATTCCTCAACACAGAAACAAGAATTTCTGCCAGAAAAAGCATTCGCAGGTGCTCCTCGGCGCAAAACCGCTAGTGACCATTCGAAACTTACACGGGCGGGCCCTGAAAACAAAAAGGGTCTGTTTTTCACCCTTAATGACCGTTGCAACGTCCCCGTGGGTCACGGGATTTACATCTGGACGCTTGGCAACGGACCCACATTGACGACGGTCACAGCGTCCGCAGGTCACGTGATCCCCTGGGCCGCCCCTCCCAGAAGCAAAATCAGTGGGGAAGACAGAGAGAGAAAGAACAAAAACTTTTAGGCCGGGACGGTTAGTGTGGCCAGGCTGGGTGGTCTTACCTCTTTCACCTTCAGGGGTCTCCCGCTGAGGCTGTGCTTGTTCAGCACCTCCACCGCTTTCTTCATGCTCTCTTCCATCTTGAACTCCACCACCCTGCGGGCAAAAACGTAAGGCGAGGAGGGGTGAATCTCCCAGGCTAGCTGGCCCGGTTCCAGCCCTGTTCGGGGAAGGAGGGAAGGGGGGGGGTCATTGCTACTTACGCGCAGCCCTGACGATGCCGAAGTGGAGAACCGGGACAGGTAGATGCAAAACACAAAGAAGGGGGGAAAGGGGACAGGAAAAACAACGGCGGTCAGTCCAGAGTCCAGCGCAGGACGCCCTTCAGCTATTCCGCTGGATCTCGAGAGGTCAAGAGACTTAAAAAAGGGGCGCTCCTTCAGGGTCGTGGCTGCAGGGTCCAGGCCGCCCTCCCAGCAACAGTACAACTGTTGTTCACCTGAGCGCCAGAAGCTAAAGCTACGTGGCCAAGGGGGGGGCGGAGGGGACGGGGGGGGGGGGACGCAGAAGCCACGATGGGCAGGACAGACGGCAGTTCCTCCCTCTCGACTCTGCGAGCATTTACGTGCCTCCAGGCCGGCCAACGGCCCCTACCCACTCGCCTCCAGAAAGCGGCCTTCGGGGAAAGGCGCGACAGGAGCCTCCCTCTCTGCGCTGACCAGGCCCCCACAAACAGCGACACGTTCGCTCTGAACATTTAAGACACAGACGGCCAGAGAGCTCTGACATTTAGGCAACCTCGCTTCCACACCCGAGGTCGGCCACAAGAACCACACGGACACATTTAGGCTAGAAAGGTGGGACATTCGGGAGGATGCCGGTGAGGATCCATGCTTAAATCAGACAGCCAAACACCAAGGAGCACGGCGGCGGCGGCAGCAGCAGCAATAGGTGCCGCTGGGTCTAGCAGACCCCCCCCCTTCCACCTCCCTCCCGCCGCCACCCGCCCGCCCACCCCAAAGCAGCTCTGGGCCACTGCCAACGAGAGAACCACGCTACCACATACACGCCGTTCCTCGCCGCCCCAACCGCGTGGGGCTCCACAACCACCATCACACACATTTGTCACGTAGTTTAAAAATCCACGGAAGGAAGAAATTGCTCTCGGAGACTTACCCTTGACTTTCCTTCAGCGTCCATTAAGAGCTCCACGTATGTTACCTCACCAACTACAAATGAGATTCCGGGCGGTACATAGACCAGGGGAAAAAGCCAAGAAAACAAGGGGGATTTAGAACAGTCGTCAGCAACCTTGTTTGGAGCCTCTGCCTTGTTAGAAAGCCCAGGGAAAACGCCTCCGCTGGCTATGCCGCCGCGACTCGGCGTTACCGGCGTGCAGCATATTGGCGCCACCGGAGCCCTTGGCCTTTCCCTTCCCGTTTGATACGCCAATCCTCGCCACCCAAGGGGGAGCAGCCACGGGGAAAAGTTTGGTTTTGTTTTGAGCCTGATCAACCAGGAGGACTATTTCAAGATGGACAGTACTTAATATTTATTTGTTATGTATATGTAGGAGTGGGGGTCTGTAGCAGGGGTAGGCAACCGTGGCTCTTTGATGACTCGTGGACTTCAACTCCCAGAATTCCTGAGCCAGCCATGCTGAGGGGAAAGGGAGAGGTTTCCAAGCTGAGCCAGGCTGGCTCAGGAATTCTGGGAGTTGAAGTCCACGAGTCATGAGGGGGCCATAGTTTCCCCCATCCTGGCTCAGGAATTCTGGGAGTTGAAGTTCGTGAGTCATGAAGGGGCCATAGTTCCCCCATGTTGGCTCAGGAATTCTGGGAGTTGAAGTCAACGTCATGAAGGTGCCATAGTTTCCCCCTTGCTGGCTGAGGAATTCTGGGAGCTGAAGTCCACCAGTCATAAAAGAGCCAAGGTTGCCTACCCCTGGGCTAATCTAACTAAACATTGTTATGCATGTATACCATCTGAATGGCATAGTGTAGGGGTGGGGAACCTTGGCCCTTTTATGACTGGTGGACTTTTAACTCCCAGAATTCCTGAGCCAGCCATGCTGAGGGGAAGGGAGGTTTCCAAGCTGAGCCAGGCTGGCTGAGGAATTCTGGGAGTTGAAGTCCACGAGCCATGAAGGGGCCATAGTTTCCCCCTTGCTGGCTGAGGAATTCTGGGAGCTGAAGTCCACCAGTCATAAAAGAGCCAAGGTTGCCTACCCCTGGACTCTATACATACGTTGTACATAGTACGTTTAGGTGTGTGTCATGTATGTGTTTCACTTTGAGAGCAGGCAACTATAGTTCATTTTCGATGTGTGCCGTTGTGCCCACAGTAAAAAAAACGACAATAAAGGTTATCTTATCTTATTCTCCTTTCTAATCTACAGGGCTTCACAATTCCAGGGGGACTTAACGAGAGTTTGTTTCGTGACCGTTCCAAGTTACAACGGCACGGGCGAAAAAAGCGACGTAGGGCCGTTTTTTTCCACTTAACGACCGTCGCTGATCAAAATTCGGATGCTCGGCAACGGACTCGTATTTCGGCCGCCGTGTCCCAGGGGTCACGCGATCCCATTTTGCGACGGCAACCGAGGGGAGGGAAGCTAGATTCGCTTAACGGCCCCGTCACAGAGCAGAAACAGCTTCTGGGAGGAGAAGGGAAACGTCTTCGAAGGAAAAACAAAGAAGTCCAGTTGCCTCTTGGGTTTTTGTTGTTGTTTTTTTTTTAAAAGGCACCTTTAGGAGCCAACCCTGTCACTAACTTAACAGGCGTGGCGATTCACTGAATAATTTTGGCAAGATCGTAAAATGGGGCAAAACGTCCTTCGGCGCCTCGCTTAGCAACAGAAACGCCGGCCTCACTTGTGACCATACCCCGAGGACTGCCTGTATTTATTTGCAAATAGATTTACGGGTAGCTCTTGCGCAATGTCGGTCACTGGCACCGTACGCTCCTAAAGCAACGTGTCGTGCAGCCCAGCATCCTATAACCGTGCCAACAGCCGCAGAAGTTCCACTGGTTACCAGTGTTTCCCAAACTTGACAATTTTAAGGCATGAGGACTTCAACTGCCAGAATTCCACAGCCATTCTGGGAGTTGAAGTCCACATGCCTTAAAATTGTCAAGTTTGGGAAACACTGGGTTAAGCCAATTTCAGCCGGTCACTAGAGACATGACTACTAAGCCAGCTTCCTAACTTTTGAACAGGAGGGGGAAAAGAGAAAAAGAGCCAACACACAAGAGACAGTGGGGCAAAGGAATGAATTTCTGTCTGGAATTCTGCTCCAGCTCTTACTCCAAGGTCTTTCTTTTCCATTTGCATCTCAGCAAATATTTCTCCTTCACCTTCTGACAAGGAGGAGTTTAAAGTGGGAGAAGGGAGAAAATAGAACACAATAGACACCCACCCAGAAGGTTGTGGGGGGTGTTGACTAGACAGCTCTGCAATACTGGCTACCACTCCGATTGGATTAGAGTTGGTTAGAAAGATGGGCGGTGACATAAATAAACTATCGTTTGCTGAAGCACCCATCCAACCTGGAGCGTAATAACTACTCCCTAACCCAAAGTAGGCAACCTCGGCTCTTTTATGACTCGTGGACTTCAACTCCCAGAATTCCTGAGCCAGCATAGCTGGTTCAGGAATTCTGGGAGTTGAAGTCCACGAGTCAGACAAGAGCCAAGGTTGCCTACCCCTGACCCAGGGGATGAGAAAGAGTTTTGCAAAAGGCCAGCAAAATCGCTGCGTGTTTAAAGGTGTGTGTGTGTGTGTGTGTGTGTGTGTGTGTGTGTGTGTGTGTGTGTGTGTGTGTGTGTGTGTGTGTGAGAGAGAGAGAGAGAGAGAGAGAGAGAGAGAGAGAGAGAGAGAGAGAGAGAGAGAGAGAGAGAGAGAGAGAGAGAGAGAGAGAGAGAGAGAGAGAGAGAGAGAGAGAGAGAGAGAGAGAGAGAGAGAGAGAGCATAGCTGGTTCAGGAATTCTGGGAGTTGAAGTCCACGAGTCAGACAAGAGCCAAGGTTGCCTACCCCTGCCCTAACATAAGCCGAATTTTCAATTTTGTAAGAAATAATCTGAACTGTGTGGGCTGCTCAAACGGATCTTCCAGAGTGCTCTCTGGTAAAGGTGTGTTTGTGTTTATGCGTGAACAATCAGCGCCAACCGTCTCGAGGGAGTTCAGCAATGGATATCATCTTAATTGGCGGGCTGGGAAAACGTCAAGGCACTCTGGTGTAAAGCTCCAAAGGGGAGAGGCGAAGATGCTGCACGCCTGTAACTTTGAAGTGTCACCAACAAATGATCAGACTAAAATGGCCTCGCCGAGGGGGGGGGGGAGGAGGCCACGATTAAAACATTTCAAGGCAGGCATCCACACACACCCGTGAGAGATCTGAACAGACCACGACACTGAAGATTCTCCTCAGCCATATACTTACAGGCACCTCTGCAACAGGACTATTACTGCGGGCTTTAAACCTCCCCACAATTCTTGAGTGATGGAAGAGCAGTCGGGTGACCTTCAGCATTGATCTGCTGCTCCATACCTGAATCCAGGGCCCTGTGGTGCTTGTAGACAAAACCCAGATTTCTATCCATGTTTAGAGCCACAATTTTGGGGGGGGGGAGAATCTTGGCACTACTACTTTTGGAACTGCCCTCAAATGACATTTAAGAGTTCAGAGGGGTCCCAAAAGAAGACTGGAAAAGCAGCTCATGGAGAGATGCCGCTTGCGCCAACCTCAGCCGCAGTCACTAACTCCGAGAACCTCAGAACCTCTAAGCTCTCTTCGGCAGAGAGAATGAAGCCCTTTCTCCATTTTACTCCTGGGAGTATCCGCAGGGAGGAGAAGAAAAACAAAAAACACCTCTGGAGTAGGAAACGATCCTTCCCGTTGGAACGTGGCATCCAGCGGGGTGGATTGTGAACTGGAGGAAGGGAAAAATCACCAATATTTCACACGCAGCGCAGGTCAAAACCTGACATGCCCCCAAAGCAACCTTCCATTCATCGTTTCATGTGAGTAAAGACACAGCTAGGAGGAGGACTGGAAGCCCCCCCCCCGTTTCTGATGAATGAGGCTGCGCTTTCTGGTGCTATCAACATTCCCCCCCCCCCCAGGGAGGGTTTATACACTTAACTGGGAATGGCTCACACACCCCTGAGGGGGCCCTGCGTGCCATTTGCTTGCCTTAGGCTCACAATTCCTGTCGGCCATCTCTCCTCCACGTTTTAAGCCACAGGTACACCTTGGCCCCCTAAGCACAATCCAAAGGCCTTGTTGTCCAGTTGTGTTTTAAGAGAGGCTCAGCCAAGATCGCAACAGGCCTCCTTTCCCCACAAAATGACCACTACAAAAATTAAATCAGGCCAGCATCGCCCGTTTGGATTTAGTGTTGCCTCCCTATTGGCAACATTACGGCCTTGCCAACCCCATCCATTTTTCTAATGCTCTGCCTGAAGCAGGCTAAAGCAGGGCTTTTGAACCGACAAGCCACCGCAGGCGTTCTCTTGGCCAATTTGCGAGGCCTGGCTGCAGGAGCCCATCTCTAACCCCCCTCCTTGAGCTTCCCTCTTAAAACAATCTTAGATAGTCAACCACCGAGCAAGATTTCGTCAACGAGGAAGACTCTCCTTCCTGGAAACTGGATCGTCGATCCAGGAAGGCTTTCAAGAGGGGCTTCCCATTGGAGGGGCCAATATATTTAAATAAAAAAAACCAGAAGCCCTCGATCCAAGTCTTTTTGACGCTCCACCTCGGCTCTCTCGCAAGAGCCCGAAGGTGCTTCTGTGCCAAAACACCTGCAGATCAAAGATGTGTCCTGCCAGGGCACAGCCGCTAGCATGCAACGCCCTCCGAAAAACCTTCGGTGCTCAACATGGCTACGGCTATCCAAACCGCTTCCGGCCAATATCACGTCTGCTGGATTAAAAGAAAGAGGTCACGGGGAAGAGAGGCCGCGGTCCGGGCAGTCGCGCGGTCCCCCCCCCCAAGCCGTGTACCTTTCTCCTTGACTAGGTCCTTCAGGTACTGCCACTTGACGTCGAAGGGGATGTTGGTGATGAAGGCTCGGTATCTTTTCGAAGAAGGGCTGGGGTACGGTTCAAAACGGCTCCCTCCACCCCGTTTCGCGTTTTTCTCTTTCCTTTTCTCACTCTGGCCGGGCCAGTCGCCTTCACTGCAACACGGGAAGGAAGAGTCAGACCCAGCCACCCCCAAAACCAGGTCAACGTTCACTCTGGAAGCCTAGCTGCTTTATAAACAAGGGGAATGGAGGCTAAAGCATATGAGGAACGGTTGCTGGAATCGGGTCTGTTTAGTTTCATGAAGAGAAGGACGAGAGGGGATATGATAGCAGCCTTTCAATATCTCAGGGGCTGCCCCAAAGAAGAGGGAGTCGAGCTATTCTCCAAAGCGCCTGAAGGCAGGACAAGAAGCAACGGGTGGAAACTAATCAAGGAGAGAAGCAACCTGGAACTAATGAGAAACTTCCTGACAGAGAGAACAATTAACCAGTGGAACAACCTGCCTCCAGAAGCGGCGAATGCTCCAAAACTTGAAGTCTTTAAAAAGAGACTGGACAGACATTTGTCTGAAATGGTCTAGAGCAGTGGTTCTCCACCTGTGGGTCGGGACCCCATTTGGGGTCGAACGACCATTTCACGGGGTCACCAAACAACGCACTCCATTTTTTTCCCCTTTTCCTTAGCTGTGCTACTCCCTTTTATTCTATTGGCTTTCCAAAGCCAATAGGAATTGTCCAGGCTGTCTCTGCCCTGCTGAGCCCACCAAAAGTCCCAGTCTGCAAACGGTGCTGCACCAGTTGTGTAGTCCTCGACTTACGACCGGTTGGGGGGGGGGTCACGGCATTAAAAAGGTTGAGAACCACTAGTCTAGGGTTTCCTGCCCTAGACTAGTTGGACTAGATGAGTTCCAGGGTCCCTTCCAACTTTATTATTATTATTATTATTATTATTATTATTATTATTAAGATGCGATAACCTGGTTCACTGTACTCAAAATCATAGCCATGGTGTGCCACTTGTAAACCGACAAGTCACAATACATTACCTTCATTCACTCAGCAGGGGCATCTCCGACTGTTCGTAGTTTTTAAACGCCTTCATGCTTTACGTCAGTGGTTCTCAACCTTTTTAATGCCGCAATCCCCAACCGGTCATAAGTCAAGGACTACTCAACCAGTCATAAGTCGAGGACTACTCAACTGGTGCAGCCCCGTTTGCAGAATGGGACTTTTGGCGGGCTCAGCAGGGCAGAGACAGCCTGGACAATTCCTATTGGCTTTGGAAAGCCAATAGAATTAGACTCTATTCAAGAGAGTCTATTCTATTGGCTTTCAGAAGAATAAAAATAGAATAAAAGGGAGGAGCACAGCTAAGGAAAAGGGGGAAAATGGCGGACTGCGTTGTTTGGCGACCCCCGTGAAATGGTCGTTCGACCCCAAATGGGGTCCTGACCCACAGGTTGAGAACCACCGCTCAACACAATATGTGAATTAAACATCAAACGTTAAGCTTTGTTAGATGGTTACAATAATACAACCACATACAATACCCAACTTAGAACCGCTGCTTTAGGTGGACTTTACAGGTGCCCAATTTATAGCTCAGGTACAAGATAATCTCCAATTTAAGAAACTGTCTACTCTGTGTTCTGATATCCACGTGCAAAACTCAATTCAATCTATTTATTGTGGGGCGGTTGGTGCTCTTGGAATTTGCTGATTTCTTGCAGTCGTTTCATCGCCAAAGTATATAATGTTATCAGTGCTCAGCTAGCTAGCATCCTAGCATTGATGTTACCTAGTTGGATCCAGAAACGTCTCCTAGAAAACGAGCAAGCTCAGAGAGCACCAACCACCTCAGGGCTTCACTCTGAGCTCAAAATATTCGCTTCTATTTAGTTCTTATTCGTTTCTTTAATATATATGCTGTCCTTCTCACTGTCAAGCGACTTTGGGCAGCTTACCGTATAAGAGCATAATATAAAAGTAAGACTGAAACCATTCAACATCACAGAAATAAAACATGAAAATCAGTCAGGAACTAGATTTAAAAAGGGGACCAGTGGGTAACTTACATAGCCTATTCTTCTTCCACAACAGCAGGGAAATAAACACCACCCACCCCTATCCTCTTTTAAAAAGGAGGCAGACTCTACGGAAGCTACAGCTTTCTTTATACTTTTTAATAAGTCTGTTGAGTTTTGTGATGGATTCTGTGGCTTAGAAACACAAAAAACCAAAGGGAAGAAAAGGACCCAAGGGTCCATCAAGTCTTCCCTTTTGAGTTTGTCTGAGAAGGTCCTCAATGGACTAGAAGACCCCCCCCCAAGATCCCTATCAACTCTGCTATTCTATTCCATCTCTATCCTAATTCTATTCCTATTCGTATTCTCATCCCTATCCCGTCCCATCCTATTTCTATTCCAGTGGTTCTCCACCTGTGGGTGGGGACCCCATTTGGGGTCGGACGACCCTTTCACGGGAGTCGCCAAACAACGCAGTCCGCCATTTTTTCCCCCCTTTTCCTTAGCTGTGCTACTCCCTTTTATTCTATTGGCTTTTGAAAGCCAATAGAATAGACTCTCTTGAATAGAGTCTAATTCTATTGGCTTTCCAAAGCCAGTAGGAATGGTCCAGGCTGTCCCTGCCCTGCTGAGCCCACCAAAAGTCCCATTCTGCAAACGGGGCTGCACCAGTTGAGTAGTCCTCGACTTACGACCGGTTGAGTAGTCCTCAACTTACGACCGGTTGGGGGGTCGCGGCATTAAAAAGATTGAGAACCACTGCTCTATTCTAATTCTAATTTCCCCCAAAGGGCAGCTGGACTTCTTTGAAAAACTCCAGTTGCCTTTTGGGAAAAGAAACCTTTGTGGATTTTTTTATTTTTAAATATTTTTTTTAATTTTAATTTTTGTCGGACGATGAGCATGTGTTTCTCCTAAGCCTGTTTAAATTCAATTATTGAAGATTGACCCACGATCTCCGCAGGAAGTTGGTTCCAAGCTTCCATGCGATTCTTTCTAACAGTATTTTCAACTTCCCTGTCAGTTTGAGGTTAGGCCCTCCATGTCCCTCGATTTTTTTGCTGAATGTTGGAAAAACTGCCTTATTCGCACCCTGCATATTTATATTTGAAGGCTTCCTGCTTTGTCCGGAAGGGGCAGAAAAAAACACCGGCGATGGGCGAATAAACGGAAGGGCGACCGAAAGGTTGAAATGTACTAGAGAGTCCCCGACTTACAACCACAGTGGAGCCCATCACTTCTATTCCTAAGCGAGACATTTGTGAAGTGAGCTTGGTCCCATTTTGCAACCGTTCTTAGAGAACCGTTGTTGTGAAGTTGCTAACCCGGTCGTTAAGTGAATCCGGCTCCCCCCTCCATTGACTTGGCTTGCCAGAAGGTCGCAAAAGAGGATCATGGGGACCGCCACCACCCCGGACGCTACGACCGTCGTAAGTACGAGTCAGTGGCTGCAAAAGAGGATCATGGGGACCGCCACCACCCCGGACGCTACGACCGTCGTAAGTACGAGTCAGTGGCCGAGTGTCCGAATTTTGATCACATGACCGCAGGGGAGGCCGCGACGGTCGTTAAGTGTGGAAAAAAGAGCTGGAAGTCCCTCTCCCCCCCCCCCGAGGACGGTTGTAAAGCAAATCTGGCTCCCCCATTGACGGCGCTTGGCAGGCCATAAAAGGACATCATGTGACTGTCGTAAAGTCCGAGACAGTGGCTGGATTTGGATCACGTGACCATTGGGGGGGGAAAGGGAAGCGGCACAACCGTCTCCAGGGCCGCCGTAGCTTCGAACAGCCACTAAACGAACCGTTGTAAGTCAAGGACTGCACCTATTGGAGTGGTTCTCCACCTGTGGGTCGGGACCCCATTTGGGGTCGAACGACCATTTCACGGGGGTCGCCAAACAACGCAGTCCGCCATTTTTCCCCCCTTTTCCTTAGTTGTGCTCCTCCCTTTTATTCTATTGGCTTTTGAAAGCCAATAGAAGAGATTCTCTTGAATAGAGTCTAATTCTATTGGCTTTCCAAAGCCAATAGGAATTGCCCAGGCTGTCTCTGCCCTGCTGAGCCCGCCAAAAGCCCCATTCTGCAAACGGGGCTGCACCCGTTGATTAGTCCTCGACTTACGACCGGTTGAGTAGTCCTCGACTTACGACCGGCTGGGGGGGGTCACGGCATTAAAAAGGTTGAGACCCACTGCTGTAGGGCCTGCTCGGAGGTGTCTCACTCGTCATGCCGGCCTTTTTCTGCCCTTCCCAGACAGGCTGCTGCCATCCCCTCCCGAGGGCAAAAAAAAAAAAAAGGGGGGGGGGTGGAGCGTCCCGACGGGACTCCATCTCCCATCGTCCCCTGTCCAGGAGGCGGCGGAAGCGACCGGCCGAGAAAGGCGCCTCAGGCCTCCCGCCACGCCCGCGCATGCGCGCTGAGACCACGGCCCAGGCCCGTCTGCTCCCCCTCCCCCCCTCCCCGCAACCATCCCAACCCGCCGCGGCCGTGCGCGCGCACCTCTTGGGCCCTCCGTCGACGATGCCGTTGCCCGCCGCGTTCGCCGCCCCTCCTGAGCCCAGGCCGCCTCCAGGAACGACTCCGGTCTCCGCCATTTTGGGGCCGCCTTCCAAACCCGCCGCGGAGACGGTGCCCGAAACGACCGCCGCCATTTCCTTCTTCTCCTCAAACGAGCTCCCGCGGCAGCTGCTACTGCGCCTGCGTCGGCGACGCCCAGCCCACCTTTTTTTTTTTTTAAATAGCCTCATAGGCGACCAATGAGAGGGAAGCGAGGGGGTGGGGAAAAGCGACGGCGAGGAGCCACCCGCCCTTTCTCCACCCCCTCCTGCATGACGTCAGCGTTGCCGTGGTTGCCGAATAAGTAGGAACAACGGGGCGGGGCTGAGGGGGCTCCAACCCTGGCCGCTTTTACGACATGTGGACTTCAACTCCCAGAATTCCCCAGCCGGCAGGGTCGGCGCAGTATATTAAAAAAAGATCACTGGGAGGTTTTTAAGAGGCTACACCAGAGGTCTTCCAACTTGGCCCTTTGATGACTTGTGGACTTCAACTCCCAGAATCCCTTAGCCAGGCACGCTGGCTGAGGAATTCTGGGAGTTGGTCCACAAGTCATCAAAGGGCCAGGTTTGAAGACCCCTGGGCTAGACAGTCCCTTGTCTGAAATGGTGGAGGTTCTCTGCTCAAACAGGGGGCTGGACTAGAAGACCTCCAAGGTCCCTTCCAGCTTCTATTCCAGGGGTCCTCAACCTTGGCAACTTTAAGACTTGTGGACTTCAACTCCCAGAATTCCTCAGCCAGCTTCCACAAGTCTTAAAGTTGCCAAGGTTGAGGACCCCTGTTCTACTCTGATTCTATTCTATATTCCATTCCATATTCCATTCTATTCTGATTATATTGATTCTATTCCATGTTGACACTTTGGGAAAAATGCAAAGAAGAGCAATAAAGATGATTATGGTCTGGAGGCTAAAACATGCAAAGAATGGTTGCAGGAATTTGGTACATCCACCAGGATATAGCCTAGCCTAGCCTGGTGGCTGAGGAATTCTGGGAGTTGAGGTCCACGAGTCATAAAAGAGCCAAGGTTGCCCACCCCTGGTACAGGATCTCCTGCTTGAGCAGGGGGTTGGACTAGATGACCTCCAAGGTCCCTTCCAGGTTCCGTCTTGGGCCCACAACTCTTAAAATATCTTCATAAACGACTTAGATGAAGGAATTGAAGGGGAACTCATCAAATTCGCAGAGGACACCAAACTGGCAGGAGTAGCCAACACCCCAGAAGACAAACTCAGGATCCAAAAAGATCTTGACACACTTGAACCATGGGCCCTATCCAACAAAATGAGTTTCAATGTGGAGAAAAGCAAAGTTTTATATTTAGGCAGGAAAAATCAAATGGACAAGTACAGATTAAGCGAGACCTGGCTTAAAAACAGCAACTGTGAGAGGGACCTTGGAGTCCTAGGGGATGATCCCTTGACTCTGAGCCAGCCATGTGCAGCAGCAGCCAAAAAAGCTAACACAATCCTGGCTTGTATAAATAGAGGCATAGAATCAAGATCATGTATTAATATGTTATATTATAAAACCCTAGCAAGGGTCAGTGTGTCTCTTGTGTGTGTGTGTATGTGAGAGAGAGAGAGAGAGTGTGTGTGTATGTATGTATGAGTGTGAGAATGAAGCTTCTCGGAGCTTTCCTTCTAATCCAAATATATACACACTAAGCCAGCTTCTGGCAATGATTCCCCTCATATTACATTTTGTGTGTGTGTCTGTGTGCATATGTGTATACAGATAGCTAGCTAGCTAGCTAGCTAGCTAGCTAGCTAGATAGATAGATAGATAGATAGATAGATAGATAGATAGATAGATAGATAGATAGATAGATAGATAGATAGATAGATAGATAGATATAAATCAAGATCATGCAAAGTACTAGTACTGCTTTATAAAACTGTAGTAAGACCACACCTGGAATACTGCAGCCAATTTTGGTCACCATATCACAAAGACATTGAGAGTGTGGAAATAATTCAGAGAAGAGCAACTAAGATGATCAAAGGCCTGGAGACTAAAACATATGAAGAACGGCTGCAGGACTTGGGTTTGGCTAGTCTAAAGAAAAGAAGAAATAGGGGAGACATGATAGCAATAGTCCAGTATTTGAGGGGCTGCCACAATGAAGAGGGGGTCAAATTATTCTCCAAAGCACCAGATGTAAGGACAAGAAACAACGGTTGGAAACTGATCAAAGAGAGAAGCAACCTGTAATTAAGGAGAAACTTCCTGAAAGTGAGGACAATCAACCAGTGGAACAGCTTGCCACCAGAAACGTGAGCGCTCCATCACTGGAGATTTTTAAGAAGAGATTGGACAACCATTTGTCTGAAATGGCATAGGATCTCCTGCTTGAGCAGGGAGCTGGACTAGAAGACATCCAAGGTCCCTTCCAGCTCCTATTCTATTCTATTCTATTCTATTCTATTCTATTCTATTCTATTCTATTCTATTCTATTCTATTCTAATTTTGCTCTATTCTATTCTATGGTGGCACAGTGGTTAAAATGCGACATTGCAGGCAAATTCTGCCCACTGCCAGCAGTTCGATCCTCACCAGCTCAAGGCTGACTCAGCCTTCCGTCCTTCCGAGGTCTTTAAAAGGAGGACCAAATGGTTGGGGGCAAATAGGCCTGACTGTGTAAACCACTTAGAGAGAGCTGTGAAAGTGCTGTGAAGCGGTATATAAGTCTTGTTGCTAATCTCTCCCTCCACCTCCTTCCCTCCCTCTTTTCTTTCTACCTTTCTTTTCTTTCTTTCTTTCCTTCCTTTCTTTTTCTCCATTTTTTCTTTGTCTTCTGCCCCCTCCGTCTCTTATTTCCCTTCTCTTTTACTCTCGCTCTTCTTTCCCCTCGTTCCTTCCTCCCTTTCTTTCTTTCTTTCTCTCTCTCTCTCTTTCTTTCTCTTCCTTCCTTCCTTTCCCTGCTAAGAATTGCAAGCTAATTCTGCCCACAGCCAGCAGTTCGATCCTGACCGGCTTGAAGTTGACTCAGCCTTCCAACCCTTTTGAGGTCGGTAAAATGAGGACCCAGACTGTAAACCAGCGTAAACCATTTAGGAGCAGGCTGGAAACCACTATGGAGCTGTCTAGACAGCTAACTGCTGTTGCTATTGCTAAAAGCAGTGTTTCTCAACCTTGACCGTTTTAAGGCATGCGGACTTCAACTCCCAGAATTCCACAGCCAGCATCGCTGGCTGTGGAATTCTGGGAGTTGAAGTCCGCATGCCTTAAAACGGTCAAGGTTATAAAGGGAGATCCAACGTAGAGGTGAGTGGAAATTTTCTGACAGGAAGAACAATTAATCAGTGGAACAGCTTGCCACACACACACACACCCCGGAGCTGCGGGCGCTACATCATTGGAGGTTTTCAAGCATAGACTGGGATGGTACAAGGTGGCTTAAGCAGGGGGTTGGACTAGAAGACCTCAAAGGCCCCTTCCAGCCCTCAGATTCTATGTTGTGGGTTGTAAGGCCCAGTCTTCGGTACTCTGCCCAGAATTGCCTCTTTTCAGGAAGCTCGACAAGGCCGGATCCTGTCCAAAGTCGGAGGGAAATCCTGATCAACAACATGCCGGCAGAAATGAGATAGGTCTACGAGCCCAGCCGAGGCGGTTTCAGCTCCGGCCAGCCCGAGCGAGCGAGACCAACCACTCTGGCTGACCAGTCAGCCCCGTCGTACGTCCACACACCATTAAGGCTACGGAGACCCCCGTGGCTGTTATTTCTGTAAGCCGGATGGCTACAGCGTTTATTTTTTATTTAAAAAAAAAAAGGACACCCTCCGGTTCGCCGTCAGTTCGTTTTCTGTCGGTGTCGTTTTTGTTTGACTCCTTCTGGGATCTCGAGATTGGGATCCACTCTCAAAAGGACAGGGTTCTCTAAGGCAGAGCAACATCACTGGACAACGAGGAGGGGAAAAGACAAACAGCCCCCCCTCCCCACCTACATAGTGCAAAAAATATAAAAGGGGCCGAGAGAGTCAGTGGTGGTGGGAGCCGTGACGGAGGAACCGACCTCTGGCTTTTTGCACGTGGCCCATCCGTGTCTCTGAACAAGGCCGGCTGACCAGGCTGGACCCCCGGGCCGGAGAAGGGGGGACGGGAGCCCCCCTTGGGGGGGGGACCCTCTTGGCAGCCAGGGTCCTGGGAAGCAAAGCTGCCCCTGACACACGTGCACACACACGCACAGCCCCACCGACAAGCACCTTCCACAGTGATGTTTAGGAAGGGAAAAGGACCCTGAACACAGCCGCTGGAAACTGAGAACAGTCATAAAATTATAATTACAACAATAATTAGGGTACTATAATATAAGATAGTTACACGGGTCAAGGGAGAGGGGTATCCTTCTCCCCAGTGGGCCTCTGAGGACGGAGCGGGGCCGAAGGGCGCCCCTCGGCGGGCCGCGTCCCCAGGCCATTGCACACGCCCCGGGGAATCGGCTGTCTCTCGGCGGCGGGAGGGGGACGGGGGGCTTGACCGATGACCGGGACGGCCAGCTCCCTTCCGGCTGGGCCGGAGGTTTGGACAAGTCCGCCTTCTCGTCCTTTCGCCTTTTTCCTCTTCCTCCCTTCCGGCGCTTCGGAGCAGGGGAGGGAAACCACGAGGGGCGAGCCTGGCTCACACGGTGGTCTCGTCGGCTTTCTTCTTCAGCAGCTTGGCCGAGAGCAGGGAGTGAGGGGCCGGGGAGGGGTTCCTGGCGTCGGGAATCATCAGCCGGACCTTCTGGTTGGTCCTTCGCCACTCGGAATAGAGCTGGCAGTGGTAGCGGAACGACACCTGGGACGAAATAATAACAATAATAAATAACAACGACGATGATAATGGTAATGATAATAATGAAGAAGTTGTTGGGAGGGACTTTGGAGGTCATCTAGTCCAACCCCCTGCTCAGGCAGGAGACCCTATGCCAGTGATGGCGAGCCTTTTAGAGACCCAAACTGCAACCCAAAACCCACGTATGCATCGTCGGGTGCCGAGTGGGTGTGGCCCATTGGGTGGGTGTGGCCCATTGGGTGGGCGTGGCCCATTGGGTGGGTGTGGCCCATTGGGTGGGCGTGACCCATTGGGTGGGCGTGGCCCATTGGGTGGGCGTGGCCCATTGGGTGGGCGTGACCCATTGGGTGGGTGTGACCCACTGGGTGGGTGTGGCCCATTGGGTGGGCGTGACCCATTGGGTGGGTGTGGCCCATTGGGTGGGTGTGGCCCATTGGGTGGGCATGGCTGCAGGGGTAACGGCAGACTGGGTGGGACTAAAAAGTTCAATCAATCAATTCCAACTTTGCGAGGTCTTTTTTTATCCCGCAAGAAGTTGAAATGGACCGATTGATTGAACCTTTTTTTTTTTTGCACATGGCGGTGGAGGCCTAAAGCAAAAAGGTTTTATAAAACCCAGCTGAAGGCCCAGGACTGGGGCGACGGCGCACGTGCCCACAGAGAGGGCTCTGCGTGCCACTTCTGGCACCCGTGCCACAGGTTCGCCACTACTGCCCTATACCATTTCAGACATGTGACTGTCTTGCCTCTTCTTAAAAACTTCCAGTGTTGGAGCACACAGAGTTTCTGGAGGCAGGCTATTCCACTGATTAACAGAATAACAGAATTGGAAGGGACCTTAGAGGTCATCTAGCCCAACCCGCTGCTCAGGCAGGAAACCCTATACCATTTCTGACGAATAGCTGTTCAGTCTCTTCTTAAAAACTTCCAGTGTTGGAGCATCCACCGCTTCTGGAGCACAAGGCGAGGGAGGGGAGGAGGGAGGGAGGGGAGAGAGGGAGGGGGAGGGACAGGGGAGGGGCTTCCAATGGATCTTGCACCCACCCCCACCCCCGCCACCCCAGCGCTCCGATTCCGGCCCAGTAACTGAAACAACACAGGCAGCCCTCGACTTACGACTCACAACTCAGCCCAACATTTCCGTTGCTAAGCGAGACGGCTGCCGAGCGAGTTTAGCCTCCCATTTTGCGACCTTCCTTGCCACCGCTGTTAAACGAATCCATGCAGATGTTAAGCCAGTAACCCGGTTGTTAAGTGAAACCGGCTTCCCCCCCCCCGTTGACTTCACTTGTCGGTAGGTCGCAAAAGGGGATCATGTCACACACACACACACACACACACATACACAGGACCGCTGCACAACCGTCGTGTGAGCCGGTGGCCCAGCCTCTGAATTTGGATCATGGGGGGATGCCGTAAAGGTCGCTAAGTGTGAAAAACGGTAAGTCGCTTTTTTTTCAGTGCCGCAGTAACTCTGAACGGTCACTAAACGGAAGATTGTAAGCCGAGGCCCGCCTTACCCATTGCCAATGAGGGTAATGAGTATTTGCCCTGCCCTGATTTTAGTCCCCCCAAAAGGTTTAAAATACGATATATATATATACATTGCTTACTGGTGTACACCGCTTAGAGAGTGCTTGCACTTAAAGCGGTATATAAGTCTCATAAATAAATAAATAAAATAAATAAATAAAATACAATATAGTCTCACTCAAAAGACTGGGATGTAAAGAAAGGTCTGAATTTCCCTTCCAAAAGCAGAAAGAATTGGGAACGGGGGGGGGGGGGCAGGAGAGAGACTGAGTTTTTTATTTTGTCCAGGTAACGATTGAACAGCTGACCAGCTTATGTAATGTAGGATGTAATGATGGGAATGACCTCCCGTTCACGTCCTTTTCAGATCGCATCCTTTTAACGCACAATCGTCCCCGGGTGGACCCCTGGGAAGTTCCTTCCCGCTCCTTTGATCCCGACTGGACCGCCCTTGCTCTTCCGGGACAGGATGAGCTGAACCTGAAGAGCCGAGGTGGTGCAGCAGTTAAAGTGCAAGTACTGCAGGCCGCTTTAGCTGACGGTGTTCAGCAGGTCAGCGGTTCAAATCTCACCGGCTCAAGGTTGACTCAGCCTTCCATCCTTCCAGGGTAGGTCAAAGGAGGACCCAGATTGTTGGGGGCAATGTAAATATATATATATATATGTATATATATATACATACACACACACACACACACACACACACACACACACATTGCTTACTGGTGTACACCGCTTAGAGCTGTGGTTCTCAACCTTTTTAATGCCGTGACCCCCAACCGGTCGTAAGTCAAGGACTATTCAACCGGTCATAAGGCGAGGATTTCTCAACGGGTGCAGCACCGTTTGCAGACTGGGACTTTTGGCGGGCTCAGCAGGGCAGAGACAGCCTGGACAATTCCTATTGGCTTTGGAAAGCCAATAGAATTAGACTCTATTCAAGAGAGTCTATTCTATTGGCTTTCAAAAGCCAATAGAATAAAAGGGAGGAGCACAGCTAAGGAAAAGGGGGGGAAAAATGGCGGACTGCGTTGTTTGGCGACCCCCGTGAAATGGTCGTTCGACCCCAAATGGGGTCCCAACCCACAGGTGGAGAACCGCTGGCTTAGAGAATGCTTGCAACTTAAAGCGGTATATAAGTCTCATCAAATAAATATAAATAAATAAATAAACCTACATCTCCTTTCTCTCACTGTTGAATTTCTTCCCCCCCCCCCAAAAAAAACCACATCTGCCTGGCTTGATGGGAAATAGTCTCCTAGTCTGAGATGCTTAAAAGGGGCAGAAGGTTTTCTGCATGGGTCTAAATCAGGGGTTTGGACTTCAACTCCCAGAATTCCTGAGCCAAGATGCCCCACCTCTGGTCTGAAGGAGTAGCAGACCAGCTAGGCGGCCATGGGAGAGAATAGAAAAGACCCCCACCCCCCCACCCCAGCATTGAAGCTGGGAGCCATAGGGCATCATCCTTAACCTGGAGGCATCGGCAAGGGTGGGGCCATAGCAGGGGTTTTCTCCAGCTTGGGGGACAGCTAAGGTGGGCAACATCTCCAATTAAACCTTCTGCCCCCTTAAGCTTCTCGGACTAGGAGACTATTTCCCATAAAGCACAGCCATCAAGCCAGGCAGATGTGTTTTTTTTTTGGAGGGGGGGGAGAGGGGAAGAAATTCAACAGTGAGAGAAAGGAGATGTAGGTTTATTTATTTATTTATATTTATTTGATGAGACTTATATACCGCTTTAAGTTGCAAGCACTCTCTAAGCGGTGTACACCAGTAAGCAATGTATATATATATATATTTACATTGCCCCCAACCATCTGGTCCTCCTTTGACCTACCCCGGAAGGATGGAAGGCTGAGTCAACCTTGAGCCGGTGAGATTTGAACCGCTGACCTGCTGAACACAGTCAGCGAACGTGGCCTGCAGTACTTGCACTCTAGCTGCTGCGCCACCTCGGCTCTTCAGGTTCAGCTCATCCTGTCCTGGAAGAGCAAGGGCGGTCCAGCGGGACTGGACTTCCCAGGGGTCCACCTGGGGATGATTGTGCGTTAAAAGGATGGGATCTGAAAAGGACGTGAAGGGTGAAGCTGAGTCACGCGCACGGCGTTGAGAGAAATGGGGGCGGAGGCAGAAACGAGGAGAGCCGAAGCACTGATGGATGACCTTCCCTAGTTGGGTCATGAAACGTCTGCAAGGAAGCCCCCAAGCCCAAAGAGCACCCAGGGCCCCCACAATCCTCCTCCCCCTCCTCTCCACAAGCCCCTTTCCCTCCCAGCACTGATGACGTTATCTAGTTGGGTCATGAAACGTCTGCAAGGAAGCCCCCAAGCCCAGAGAGCTCCCAGGACCCCCACAATCCTCCTCCCCCTCCTCTCCACAAGCCCCTTTCCCTCCCAGCACTGATGACGTTATCTAGTTGGGTCATGAAACGTCTGCAAGGAAGCCCCCAAGCCCAGAGAGCTCCCAGGACCCCCACAATCCTCCTCCCCCTCCTCTCCACAAGCCCCTTTCCCTCCCAGCACTGATGACGTTATCTAGTTGGGTCATGGAACGTCTGCAAGGAAACCCCCAAGCCCAGAGAGCACCCAGGACCCTCACAATCCTCCTCCCTCTCCCTCCAAGCACTGATGACGTTATCTAGTTGGGTCATGAAACGTCTGCAAGGAAACCCCCAAGCCCAGACAGCTCCCAGGGCCCCAGAGCGGGAAGGGGGCCTGGATCAGAAGCAGAGGGGCGCGCCTGGCGTTGCAGGTCGAACGCTAAAAGTGGAGGCCCTTTCCCGAGGCGTGCAAGTGACCGTTATGGGAGCCGAGCCCACGAGCACTGACCAGTGTCCAGAGGACGTAGATGGTGAACAGGGCGATGGTCAGGGCAATGAGGCCGATGGCCTCCAGGTGGCTGTTGAACTGCATGTGGTCCTGGGCGCCCCGCAGGCAGAGCCAGCCCGAGATGGCCGCCAGCGGAGTGATGAAGAGGAAGCAGGCCATGTCGCAAAACAGCGTCCGCTTCTCGTTGCGCGGGCCGGGGTGCCTGAGCCACTGCAGCGGGAGGACAAAGAGAAGAGAGAACGTTGGAAGGGACCTTGGAGGTCTTCTAGTCCAGCCCCCTGCTCAAGCAGGAGAACCCATCCCACTTCAGACCAATGGCTGTCCAGTCTTTTCTTAAAAAACTTCCAGTGTTGGAGCATTCGCCCCTTCTGGTGGCAAGCTGTTCCACCGGTTAATTGTTCTCACTGTCCGGAAGTTTCTCCTTAGTTCCAGGTTGCTTCTTGATTAATGTCCATGGAGATTCTCAGCCGTCCAAGCCACGGTTGTCCCAAAGGGGCTTTTTCAGAAGGCAACTGGACTCTCTTGTTTTTGCCTTCCAAGACGTTTTGCTTCTCATCCCAGAAGCTCCTTCTTCAGCTCTGACTGAAGAAGAACTTTCTCCCCCATCCAGTCAGAGCTGAAGAATCTTCGGGGAGGAGAAGCGAAAGGTCTTCCAAGAAAAACAAGAAAGTCCAGTTGCCTCCTCAAAAAAGCATCTTTAGGATGACTCTCCTTGTTGAGTTTCCATCCGTGGCTTCTCGTCCTGCCTTCTGGTGCTTTGGAGCATAGCTTGACTCCCTCTTCTTTGGGGCAGCCCCTGAGATACTGGAAGGCTGCTATCCTGTCCCCCCTCGTCCTTCTCTTCGTTAAACTAGACATACCCGATTCCACCAACCAGTTTTTATATATTTTAGCCTCCAGTCCCCTAATCACCTTTGTTAACAATAATAATGATAAAGTTGGAAGGGACCTTGGAGGTCATCTAGTCCGACCCCCTGCTCAGGCAGGAAACCCTACACCATTTCGGACAAATGGCTGTCCAGTCTCTTCTTAAAAACTTCCAGTGTTGGAGCATTCACCGCTTCTGGAGGCAGGTTGTTCCACTGGCTAATTGTTCTCCCTGTCAGGAAGTTTCTCCTTAGTTCTAGGTTGCTTCTCTCCTTGATTAGTTTCCATCTGTTGCTTCTTGTCCTGCCTTCAGGTTCTTTGGAGAATAGCTTGACTCCCTCTTCTTTGGGGCAGACCCTGAGATACTGGAACACTGCTATCCTGTCCCCCCTCGTCCTTCTCTTCATTAAACTAGAGTCCAGCCACAGGGATAGGCAACCTTGGCTCTTTTATGACTCATGGACTTCAACTCCCAGAATTCCTGAGCCAGCATGGGGGGAACTATGGCCCCCTCATGACTCATGGACTTCAACTCCCAGAATTCCTCAGCCAGCATGGGGGAACTATGGCCCCTTTATGATTCGTGGACTTCAACTCCCAGAATTCCTCAACCAGCATGGGGGAACTATGGCCCCCTCATGACTCGTGGACTTCAACTCCCAGAATTCCTGAGCCAGCATGGCTCAGCTTGGAAACTTCTCCCTTTCCCCTCAGCATGGCTGGCTCAGGAATTCTGGGAGTTGAAGTCCACGAGTCATAAAAGAGCCAAGATTGCCTTCCCCTGGTCTAGACAGACCCAATTCCAGCAACCGTTCTTCGTACCGTTTAGCCTCCAGCCCCCCGATCATCTTTGCTGCTCTTCTCTACCCTCTTTACTCTTTCCTGTGTCTCCACACCTTCTTTAGAGCAGTGGTTCTCAACCTTTTTAATGCTGCGACCCCCAACCGGTTGTAAGTCGAGGACTACTCAACTGGTGCAGCACCGTTTGCAGAATGGGGCTTTTGGCGGGCTCAGCATGGCAGAGACAGCCTGGACAATTCCTATTGGCTTTGGAAAGCCAATAGAATTAGACTCTATTCAAGAGAGTCTATTCTATTGGCTTTCAAAAGCCAATAGAATAAAAGGGAGCAGCACAGCTAAGAAAAAGGGGGGAAAAATGGAGGACTGCGTTGTTTGGCGACCCCCGTGAAATGGTCGTTCGACCCCAAATGGGGTCCCGACCCACAGGTTGAGAACCACTGCTTTAGAGGTTGAGAGGAAGAAGAATATCAGGTGGGGAAGAGCTGAAATGGGGAAGGGGGGGCTGGGGGAAGGAGGCAAGTGGACAAGACGTCACACAATCCTCCTGCCAGGGCTGGTTCCACATCCCCGAAATCCATCCGGCACCTGAAGCCCATCTCAAACCACCCAGAATAACCCTGGAAGGGATCAGACCGAATCGTACTGGTCCACCTGACCCGTCACCGGCTCCGAAGACGGTCCCAGAGGAGCCCACCTAATGCTCTCCTTGCGTGTGACAAAGCCCCCCTCCCCTCGCCCGCTCGGCAGGAGCCCGGGAGACGCACCCACCTCCGACAGGGGCCGGGGCCGCCTTTCCACCACAAACTCCGTGTGGCACAGCTCGCAGTAACTGGTGTTGGACGAGGACAGCCACTTCTCCAGGCAGCTTTTGTGGACGGTCCCCAAGGTGCCGGTGCAGTTGCAGGGCGAGAGCAGGCCCTCCCAGCTTCCGCCTTCGTGGCAGATTCGACAGATCGGACCTTCGCTGGAAAGGGAGACACCAGTAAGAAAAGGGCCACCAGGTTCTCCAGGGCCTGGGGGAGGGGAGGGGAGGAGGAGAGGTCTCCCATCGTCCGTTTTGGGAAGAGTGCCACAACCTTGCTGGAAAAACTCTCCGCTCCCAGGGCTGGCATCCCGAAAGCCGACACTCGGGCCGTCTCTCCGAGAGAAGTCAGCCCAAATTCCAGTTGGTGCGTAATTTCTTAAGCTACTAAAATTCCTCTGTTTGTAACCTACAACTGGCCGAAACGGCGCATCCCAGGGCTGTGGGTTTTGGACTCGATGTGCTTCGGATGGGCTAGGCCAAGGGTAGGCAACCTTGGCTCTTTTATGACTCGCGGACTTCAACTCCCAGAATTCCTGAGCCAGCATGGGGGAACTATGGCCCCTTCATGACTCATGGATTTCAACTCCCAGAATTCCTGAGCCAGCATGGGGGAACTATGGCCCCTTCATGACTTGTGGACTTCAACTCCCAGAATTCCTCAGCCAGCCATGCTGAGGGGAAATGGAGAGGTTTCCAAGCTGAGCCAGGCTGGCTCAGGAATTCTGGAGTTGAAGTCCACGAGTCATAAAGCAGCCTAGGCCTAGGTCAAGGTAGGCAGCCTTGGCTCCTTTATGACTTGCGGACTTTAACTCCCAGAATTCCTCAGCCAGCGTGGGGGAACTATGGGCCCTTCCTGACTCGTGGACTTCAGCTCCCAGAATTCCTCAGCCAGCCATGCTGAGGGGAAAGGGAAAGGTTTCCAAGCTGAGCCCTGCTGGCTCAGGAATTCTGGGAGTTGAAGTCCACGAATCATAAAGCGGTCTAGGCCTAGCCCAGGGGTAGGCAACCTTGGCTCTTTTATGACTCGTGGACTTCAACTCCCAGAATTCCTGAGCCAGCCATGCTGAGGGGAAAGGGAGAGGTTTCCATGCTGAGTCATGCTGGCTGAGGAATTCTGGGAGTTGAAGTCCATGAGTCATGAGGGGGCCATAGTTCCCCCAGGCTGGCTGAGGAATTCTGGGAGTTGAAGTCCCTGAGTCATGAGGGGGCCATAGTCCCCCATGCTGGCTCAGGAATCCTGGGAGTTGAAGTCCACGAGTCATCAAAGAGCCAAGGTTGCCTACCCCTGGGCTAGCTCAAAGAAGGCATCCAGAATTATGTGACTGAAATTTGGAGAAGCTGTGTCTGTTTCACCCAACTGTCATTGCATAGGCCTCCTGCAAGTTTCCCCAGCGTGGGAAGTCTCACTGGGGAAGCCAGCGGGAAGTCAGCCCTGCCTCCCCTGCCTTTTTGCCCATCTAGGCTCCTTCTGTTTCTTTGCCCAAGTGAGGAGAGACCTGGGAAACAAGGGCTCCACAAGTTGTCCAGTATTCAACTGACCGTGGACTGATCTGTTTGGGGTATTTAACCAGCCTTGCTGCAAGCCAGGGGTGAAGTCAAGGCACTCAAGCAGTTCTCTGGGGGTCCTGCTAAGCCAGTGGTTCTCAGCCTGTGGGTCAGGACCCCATTTGGGATCGAACGACCATTTCACGGGGGTCACCAAACAATGCAGTCCGCCATTTCCCCCCCCCTTTCCTTAGCTGTGCTACTCCCTTTTATTCTATTGGCTTTCGAAAGCCAATAGAATAGACTCTCTTGAATAGAGTCTAATTCTATTGGCTTTCGAAAGCCAATAGGAATTGTCCAGGCTGTCTCTGCCCTGCTGAGCCTGCCAAAAGTCCCCTTCTGCAAACGGTGCTGCACCAGTTGAGTAGTCCTCGACTTACGACCGGTTGAGTAGTCCTCGACTTACGACCGGTTGGGTAGTCCTCGACTTACGACCGGTTGGGGGTCACGGCATTAAAAAGGTTGAGAACCACTGTGCTAAGGCTTGATCATCCCCATTCTGGCCAGAGACTGGGCCACGCGACCGAACCCCGTGGAGCAGAGGGGATGGGGTTGACTTTGACCGAGAGGGCACTTCGTCACCCGCTGTCTAAAAGCAGAGTTTACCGCTCTTCTCTCTGGCCAGGGAGAAAATCCTGATGTGGGAATAGAAACCATTTCCCATCCATGGCACTTCCAAAAGGTGTTTCTCAACCTTGGCATTTTAGGATGGGTGGACCTCCACTCCCAGAATCCCCCAGCCAGCATGGGGAATTGAACCCACATTAAGAGGGGTGGACTTCCACTCCCAGAATCCCCCAGCCAGCATGGGGAATTGAACCCACTTTAAGAGGGTGGACTTCCACTCCCAGAATCCCCCAGCCAGCATGGGGAATTGAACCCACTTTAGGACGGGTGGACTTCCACTCCCAGAATCCCCCAGCCAGCATGGGGAATTGAACCCACTTTAGGACGGGTGGACTTCCACTCCCAGAATCCCCCAGCCAGCATGGGGAATTGAACCCACTTTAAGAGGGGTGGACTTCCACTCCCAGAATCCCCCAGCCAGCATGGGGAATTGAATTGAACCCACATTAAGAGGGGTGGACTTCCACTCCCAGAATTCCCCAGCCAGCATGGGGAATTGAACCCACTTTAAGAGGGGTGGACTTCCACTCCCAGAATCCCCCAGCCAGCATGGAGAATTGAACCCACATTAAGAGGGGTGGACTTCCGCTCCCAGAATCCCCCAGCCAGCATGGGGAATTGAACCCACTTTAAGAGGGGTGGACTTCCACTCCCAGAATCCCCCAGCCAGCATGGAGAATTGAACCCACATTAAGAGGGGTGGACTTCCGCTCCCAGAATCCCCCAGCCAGCATGGGGAATTGAACCCACTTTAAGAGGGGTGGACTTCCACTCCCAGAATCCCCCAGCCAGCATGGGGAATTGAACCCACATTAAGAGGGGTGGACTTCCGCTCCCAGAATCCCCCAGCCAGCATGGGGAATTGAATCCACATTAAGAGGGTGGACTTCCAGAATCCCCCAGCCAGCATGGGGAATTGAATTGAACCCACATTAAGAGGGGTGGACTTCCACTCCCAGAATCCCCCAGCCAGCATGGGGAATTGAATTGAACCCACTTTAAGAGGGGTGGTCTTCCACTCCCAGAATCCCCCAGCCAGCATGGGGAATTGAACCCACATTAAGAGGGGTGGTCTTCCACTCCCAGAATTCCCCAGCCAGCATGGGGAATTGAACCCACTTTAAGAGGGGTGGACTTCCACTCCCAGAATCCCCCAGCCAGCATGGGGAATTGAATTGAACCCACATTAAGAGGGGTGGACTTCCACTCCCAGAATTCCCCAGCCAGCATGGGGAATTGAACCCACTTTAAGAGGGGTGGACTTCCACTCCCAGAATCCCCCAGCCAGCATGGGGAATTGAACTGAACCCACATTAAGAGGGGTGGACTTCCACTCCCAGAATTCCCCAGCCAGCATGGGGAATTGAACCCACTTTAAGAGGGGTGGACTTCCACTCCCAGAATTCCCCAGCCAGCATGGGGAATTGAACCCACTTTAAGAGGGGTGGACTTCCACTCCCAGAATTCCCCAGCCAGCATGGGGAATTGAACCCACTTTAGGACGGGTGGACTTCCACTCCCAGAATCCCCCAGCCAGCATGGGGAATTGAACCCACTTTAGGACGGGTGGACTTCCACTCCCAGAATCCCCCAGCCAGCATGGGGAATTGAATTGAACCCACATTAAGAGGGGTGGACTTCCACTCCCAGAATTCCCCAGCCAGCATGGGGAATTGAACCCACTTTAAGAGGGGTGGACTTCCACTCCCAGAATCCCCCAGCCAGCATGGAGAATTGAACCCACATTAAGAGGGGTGGACTTCCGCTCCCAGAATCCCCCAGCCAGCATGGGGAATTGAACCCACTTTAAGAAGGGTGGACTTCCACTCCCAGAATCCCCCAGCCAGCATGGAGAATTGAACCCACATTAAGAGGGGTGGACTTCCGCTCCCAGAATCCCCCAGCCAGCATGGGGAATTGAACCCACTTTAAGAGGGGTGGACTTCCACTCCCAGAATCCCCCAGCCAGCATGGGGAATTGAACCCACATTAAGAGGGGTGGACTTCCGCTCCCAGAATCCCCCAGCCAGCATGGGGAATTGAATCCACATTAAGAGGGTGGACTTCCAGAATCCCCCAGCCAGCATGGGGAATTGAATTGAACCCACATTAAGAGGGGTGGACTTCCACTCCCAGAATCCCCCAGCCAGCATGGGGAATTGAATTGAACCCACTTTAAGAGGGGTGGTCTTCCACTCCCAGAATCCCCCAGCCAGCATGGGGAATTGAACCCACATTAAGAGGGGTGGTCTTCCACTCCCAGAATTCCCCAGCCAGCATGGGGAATTGAACCCACTTTAAGAGGGGTGGACTTCCACTCCCAGAATCCCCCAGCCAGCATGGGGAATTGAATTGAACCCACATTAAGAGGGGTGGACTTCCACTCCCAGAATTCCCCAGCCAGCATGGGGAATTGAACCCACTTTAAGAGGGGTGGACTTCCACTCCCAGAATCCCCCAGCCAGCATGGGGAATTGAACTGAACCCACATTAAGAGGGGTGGACTTCCACTCCCAGAATTCCCCAGCCAGCATGGGGAATTGAACCCACTTTAAGAGGGGTGGACTTCCACTCCCAGAATTCCCCAGCCAGCATGGGGAATTGAACCCACTTTAGGACGGGTGGACTTCCACTCCCAGAATCCCCCAGCCAGCATGGGGAATTGAACCCATTTTAGGACGGGTGGACTTCCACTCCCAGAATCCCCCAGCCAGCATGGGGAATTGAACCCACTTTAGGACGGGTGGACTTCCACTCCCAGAATCCCCCAGCCAGCATGGGGAATTGAACCCACTTTAGGACGGGTGGACTTCCACTCCCAGAATCCCCCAGCCAGCATGGGGAATTGAACCCACTTTAAGAGGGGTGGACTTCCACTCCCAGAATCCCCCAGCCAGCATGGGGAATTGAATTGAACCCACATTAAGAGGGGTGGACTTCCACTCCCAGAATCCCCCAGCCAGCATGGGGAATTGAACCCACTTTAGGACGGGTGGACTTCCACTCCCAGAATCCCCCAGCCAGCATGGAGAATTGAACCCACATTAAGAGGGGTGGACTTCCGCTCCCAGAATCCCCCAGCCAGCATGGGGAATTGAACCCACTTTAAGAGGGGTGGACTTCCACTCCCAGAATCCCCCAGCCAGCATGGGGAATTGAATTGAACCCACATTAAGAGGGGTGGACTTCCACTCCCAGAATCCCCCAGCCAGCATGGGGAATTGAACCCACTTTAGGACGGGTGGACTTCCACTCCCAGAATCCCCCAGCCAGCATGGGGAATTGAATTGAACCCACATTAAGAGGGGTGGACTTCCACTCCCAGAATTCCCCAGCCAGCATGGGGAATTGAACCCACTTTAAGAGGGGTGGACTTCCACTCCCAGAATCCCCCAGCCAGCATGGAGAATTGAACCCACATTAAGAGGGGTGGACTTCCGCTCCCAGAATCCCCCAGCCAGCATGGGGAATTGAACCCACTTTAAGAAGGGTGGACTTCCACTCCCAGAATCCCCCAGCCAGCATGGAGAATTGAACCCACATTAAGAGGGGTGGACTTCCGCTCCCAGAATCCCCCAGCCAGCATGGGGAATTGAACCCACTTTAAGAGGGGTGGACTTCCACTCCCAGAATCCCCCAGCCAGCATGGGGAATTGAACCCACATTAAGAGGGGTGGACTTCCGCTCCCAGAATCCCCCAGCCAGCATGGGGAATTGAATCCACATTAAGAGGGTGGACTTCCAGAATCCCCCAGCCAGCATGGGGAATTGAATTGAACCCACATTAAGAGGGGTGGACTTCCACTCCCAGAATCCCCCAGCCAGCATGGGGAATTGAATTGAACCCACTTTAAGAGGGGTGGTCTTCCACTCCCAGAATCCCCCAGCCAGCATGGGGAATTGAACCCACATTAAGAGGGGTGGTCTTCCACTCCCAGAATTCCCCAGCCAGCATGGGGAATTGAACCCACTTTAAGAGGGGTGGACTTCCACTCCCAGAATCCCCCAGCCAGCATGGGGAA
>JAKSXO010000020.1:3058881-3078881 GCA_024509115.1 Crotalus helleri
GCGACACATACACACACGCACACACACACACACACAATATATCTGTCTACATCTCCACCGTGGAGGATTCCACACAACCAAATTTCTCTCACCCAGGGATCCCTGCTACATCCAGATGCACAGTGACTCCAACTGACCGCCTGACGCTTGAGCGGAGTTTCTTAGAGCAGTGGTTCTCAACCTTTTTAATGCGTGACCCCCAACCGTCGTCAGTCGAGGACTACTCAACCGGTCGTAAGTTGAGGACTACTCAACGGGTGCAGCCCCGTTTGCAGAATGGGACTTTTGGTGGGCTCAGCAGGGCAGAGACAGCCTGGACAATTCCTATTGGCTTTGGAAAGCCAATAGAATTAGACTCTATTCAAGAGAGTCTATTCTGTTGGCTTTCAAAAGCCAATAGAATAAAAGGAGTAGCACAGCTAAGGAAAAGGGGGAAAAAAATGGCGGACTGCGTTGTTTGGCGACCCCCGTGAAATGGTCGTTCCACCCAAATGGGGTCCCGACCCACAGGTGGAGAACCGCTGTCTTAGAGATAAACAACTTCTCACAAAGAGTGATTAAGACTCTCCAGGCCTCTAGAAGGCCTACAACTAACAGGATCTACGATTCCACTTGGAAAAATTATTGCGTGTGGGCGCAACAGGCAACAACTAGACCCATGCAACATCTCTATCCCAGATATCTTGGACTACCTAGCAGAAGGCCTGGATAGGGGGTTAGCACCCAACACAATTCGTAGACAGGTGGCTGCCCTATCAACCCTTCTTACCTACGGCAACTCTGAAACTTCAGCAGAGGAGAGTTGTAAAAAAAACCCAAAAAAGACACACAGCACACACACACACCCCGTTAAAGTTGTGGGTGGTAAAGCGCAAAAAGGAAGAGTTTGCTTGAGCTTCTCTCCTACACCGATTACTTGATAGTCAGGGAGTCAAGCTATTCTCCAAAGCCCCTGAAGGCAGGACAAGAAGCAACGGATGGAAACTAATCAAGGAGAGAAGCAACCTAGAACTAAGGAAAAACTTCCTGACAGTGAGAACAATTAAGCAGTGGAACCACCTGCCTCCAGAAGCAGTAAATGCTCCAACACTGGAAGTTTTTAAGAAGAGACTGGACAGCCATTTGTCTGAAATGGGATTGGATTTCCTGCCTGAGCAGGGGGTTGGACTAGATGACCTCCAAGGTCCCTTCCAACTTTATTACTATTACTATTTGTTAAGCGAATTTTGCCCCATCTTAACGGATTCCCTGCCCGCAGCTGTTAAGCGATTCACAGCCGTGGCTAGGTCCCTTCCAAGGTCCCTTCCAACTTTATTATCAATCATCGCACAGTCAGCCAGATGTTCAGACTGGATTTGGCATTTTGTCTACCTATCGAGTCCTTACCCAGGACCTGGGATAGGTAGATGTGGATGTTTGATGGTATTACAGGTATCGTCGCAGGATGGAAGCAGTTCCTAGTAAGGCCGCCTTTTGCAATTGACTAATAGCGAATTTGTCAATGCCAATGGTGTTCAAGTGGTGCTTCAGTTGTTTTGGGATTGCGCCCAAGGAGCCTATGACTATTGGTACTACCCTTGCTTGCTTTTGCCACAGTCTTTCTATTTCTATTTGTAGGTCTATTATTATTATTATTATTATTGTTATTATTATTATTATTATTATCTTGCTGGAGACGGAACAAAAAAGTTCTATATCTCTTGAAGAAGCAAGTCTCTTGGAGAGGAAGGTGGGGGGAAATATGCCTCTACCCTCTTGTTTTCCAAAATAAGGGGCTGGGTCAAAGCAACGGTAGAAGATTGACTGACACGATTTAATCCACCGTTTCTTTTCTTCAAAAAAAAAAAAAAAATGAAAGTGCGACGGACTGCTTGAAGGAGCCGAGACATCTTCCTCTGTGGAAACAGCCTTCCAAAACGGGCTTTGCTAAAGGGGTCTCTCGACCTGTAACTCTTCCTGACCTGATGCAGGAAACCCCCCCCCCAACTGTTAACCTTTGGCCCTGCCGGCTGCAGCAAGGGATGGAGACCAAAGGTCCCCTCCAGACGGTGACGGTCAGGAAGGCCTTTCCCCCTTCTGAGTGACATATTTTCTACCGGTATAACATACGAAGAACGGCTGCAGGAACTGGGAATGGCCAACCTAGAGAAAAGAAGGACCAGGGGGGACAGGATAGCGACGTTCCAGCATTTGAGGGGCTGCCCCAAAGAAGAGGCAGTCAAGCCGTTCTCCAAAGCGCCGAAGGCAGGACAAGAAGCAACGGGTGGAAACTCATCAGGAGAGAAGCAACCTAGAACTAAGGAGAAACTTCCTGACAGTTAGAACAATTAACCCGTGGAACTACCTGCCTCCAGAAGTTGTGGGCGCTCCACCACTGGAGACTGGACAGTCACTTGTCTCAAATGGGAGAGGGTCTTCTGCTTGGGCCGTGGTTTGGACTAGACAGAGAGTTCCCCAACCTTTCCAGGTTGGCAGCCAGGGCAGGGGCAGGCAAGAAGAGGGGATGGTTTTGGGGGGCGCACGTATGCACATGAGACTCCTAGCTCACGCGAGTGAGCCGCAAGCCCCGCCACGCTTGTATGAGTGAGCTCCCGAGCACGTGACACTTGCGTGAGGGGGGTTGTGTGCGCACTGTGGCTGGCCAGCCACTCCTGCGGCCCATTTGCGAATAGGCATGAACCAGTTGCGGCCCACTGGATTAGAAGACCTCCAAGATCCCTTCCAGCCCTATTCTGATTGGTCGATCGATCAACTGAGCCCCCCGTTTATCCCACAGGAATCCACTCCTGGCGGGGGACGAGGGAGAGCAGCCCACTCTGAGTCCCATGGCAGCCGGAAGGCAGAACGGTGGAAGTGGCCAAACGAAGCGACCGCCGCGGTGGGCTTCCCGGCCCCGGGTGGCCCCAAAACGGCTTCTGGCTGATGGTCAAAGAGAGCCGCGGCCGAGATTCAGATGGCTTTGATTTTGTCCAGTGAGTGAACAGGGGGACAAGAAGGGCCACAGGTGGGACACAGGTGTGGCTGAAGGAAACGCCTCCTGTTTAACAGTCAAGCGACGAGCGCAGCTCCCAGAAAAAGAACAATTTAACTCCCACACTCATACATACACACACACACTCTCACACAGAGACACACTGAGGCCGGACAGCGGTTTGGTCTTAGAAACTGAGCTGTCAGAAGATGGGGGGGGGAATCAGAAACCTGTCAACGCCGACATCCCGAGGCGGTTCACGGGGCCTTCAATTCTAACACAGCACCGTGGAGATGCGGGAAACGGCCTGCTTTAGATCATATGAACAGAGGAAGAGAAAAGGTGCGTGTTGTGCCCATTTAATTTAATTTAATTAATTTTATTTATATGCGCCCAATCCCAAGGGACTCAGGGCGGCGTACAAATTAAAACAATCATCTAACAATAAAACAATGAAATAATACAATCATACCGCAAGTCCGATCATATCCCGCCCCCCCCCCCCCCGGGGACATCAGCCCCAGGCCTGCCGGAACAGGAGAGTTTTAACGGCTTTCTTAAAGGCTGGCAGGGTGGGAGTAGTTCGAACCTCGGGGGGGAAGTTGATTCCACCAGGTCGGAGCCACCACAGAAAAGGCCCTTCCCCGAGGGCCCGCCAGCCGACATTGTCTGGCCGACGGGACCTGAAGGAGGCCCAATCTGTGGGACCTCACCGGTCTCTGGGAACTGTGCGGCAGTATGCGGTCCTGTAAGTAACCATGCTGGGGAAGCCAAGTTAAACAGCTAGCGTGTGCGTGCGTGCGTGTGTGTGTGTGTGTGTGTGTGTCTGTGCCTTCGCGTCCCTGTGGGGTCCTAACAACTGCCTGGGCAAGTCCCCGTAGTTTTCTTGGCAAGGTTTCCAAAATGGCTGGCCTCTGCCTCTCTCCCTCCCAGGGATGAGAGAAAGCGACTGGGCGAGGGCAGCCAGCTGCCGTGTGCCCAAGGCAGGACTAGAACTCAGGGCCCCAGGGTTCATAGCCTGGGACTTTGAAGCGTCAGTTACTCAAGCTAGCTGTCAAAAATTAGAGAAAGCAGCTGTTATCAAGGCTGGAAATGAACACAGAGCAAAAAGAGAGTTTTCTACACTCAAAAACTCAGAAGGGGACATGCAGGCAATCCCCTAGAACAGGGGTTGGCCACCTGGGCTCTTGTATGACTCGTGGACTTCAACTCCCAGAATTCCTGAGCCAGCCGTGCTGAGGGGAAAGGGAGAGGTTTCCAACTGAGCCATGTTGGCTCAGGGATTCTGGGAGTTGAAGTCCACGAGTCATGAGGGGGCCAAAGTTCCCCCATGCTGGCTGAGGAATTCTGGGAGTTGAAGTCCACCAGTCATAAAAGAGCCAAGTTTGAAGACCCCTGGTTTAAATATTTAAATATTTTTCCTCACGGTCACATGATCAAAATTCAGGCATTTGGGCAGGGGTAGGCCACCTTGGCTCTTTTATGACTCGTGGACTTCACTCCAGAATTCCTGAGCCAGCCATGCTGAGGGAAAAGGGAGAGGTTTCCAAGCTGAGCCAGGCTGGCTGAGGAATTCTGGAGTTGAGGTCCGCAAGTCATAAAGGACCCATAGTTCCCCCATGCTGGCTGAGGAATTCTTGGAGTTGAAGTCCCCGAGTCATGAGGGGGCCATAGTTCCCCATGTTGGCTCAGGAATTCTGGGAGTTGAAGTCCATGCACTTTAAGAGTCCAACCCCCTGATCAGACAGGAAACCCTATACCATTTCGGACAAAGGGCTGTCCAGTCTCTTCCTAAAAACTTCCAGTGTTGGAGCATTCACCGCTTCTGGAGGCAGGTGGTTCCACTGGTTAATTGTTTTCCTGTCAGGAAGTTTCTCCTTAGTTCCAGGTTGCTTCTCTCCTTGATGAGTTTCCATCCATTGCTTCCTGTCCTGTCTTCAGGCACTTTGGAGAATAAGTTGACCCTCTAATCTTTGGAGCAGCCCCTGAGATATTGGAGCACTGCTATCATGTCCCCCCTCGTCCTTCTCTTCGTTAAACTAGACATCCCCAATTCCAGCAACCGTTCCTTATATGCTTTAGCCTCCAGTCCCTGATCCTCTTTGTTGCTCTTCTCTGCACTCTTTCTAGAGTCTCAACATCTTTTTTACATCGTGGTGACCAAAACTGGATGCAGGTTGTTCCACTGGTTAATGGTTCTCACGGTCAGAAGTTTCTCCTTAGTTCTAGGTTGCTTCTCTCCTTGGTTAGCTTCCATCTGTTGTTTCTTGTCCTGCCTTCAGGCGCTTTGGAGGATAGCTTGACTCCCTCTTCTTTGGGGCAGCCCAAAATATTGGAACACTGCTATCATGTCCCTCCTTCTCTTCATTAGACTGGACATACCCAATTCCAGCAACCGTTCTTTGTATATTTTAGCCTCCAGTCCCCTATTAAGCCAACATATATAGTTACCCATCGACCAGAAAGCCCTGAGGAGTGATGAGCGGAGCTAGAGTCACAATTTAAAGCAGTGTTTCTCAACCTTGACAATTTTAAGGCATGTGGACTTCAACTCCAGAATTCCACAGCCAGCATTGCTGGCTGTGGAATTCTGGGAGTTGAAGTCCACATGCCTTAAAATTGTCAAGGTTGAGAAACACTGATTTAAAGGGTCTTCAACCATGACAACTTTTAAGACCTGTGGACTTCCAACTCCCAGAATTCCCCAATCAGAACGGTTGGCTAGAGAATTCTGGGAGTTGAAGGCCAAAAAAAAAAAATGCTGGCTGGGGAATTCTGGAGTTGACGTGCACAAGTCTGGAAGTTACCAATTGTGGGAAAATCCTGATTTACAGCCATCCATAAGACTAGACCCATCTGCCAATCATCCCAGGCCATACTATTGATCCTTTGACCCCGGGGTCAAATCATCCCAGCCTTCTGGTAAGCCAGCAAGGTCCAGGCTGTCCCATAAGCCACAGCAGAGAAAGCACCCTGGCCAGGCATGCCCATCCTGGGGGACACAGCCACACTCCCTCCCTCCCCCCCAGCCGCCTGCGTAGAAGAGGAGAGAATAGGAGAGGAGGCGGCCCCACAACAAACTCAAGGCCACCCCAACAGAGCGCACTGCCAATACAGGCAGTCCTCTGACTTACGACGGTTCCTTTAGCGACTGTTCAAAGTTTACAGCACTAAAAAAAGTGACTTACGGTCGTTTTTTCACACTTACGACCGTTACAGCCTCCCTGTGGTCAGGTGATCCAAATTCAGATGCTTAGCCACCGTCTCGTCTTTATGACGGTTGCGGTGTTCTGGGGCGTGTGTGTGTGTGTGTGTGTGTGTCATGTGATCCCCTTTTTGCGACGAAGTTCAAGAGGGGAAGCCAGATTGACTGAGCAAGCCTGTCCCCAACCTAAGCAACGCAGAGATTCGCTGAACGACTAGCGGCCAGAAAGGTCGTAACCGGGGGGAGGGGGGGGGCAAAGCTCCCTGTTCAGTTTAATTCGGGAATGGGGATGGAATAGAGCTGGGAGGGACCCCCGGAGGTCTTCTAGTCCAGCCCCCTGCTCGAGCAGGAGAACCTATCCCCGTCGCAGACGAGCAGCTGTCCAGTTCCTCCTTGATTTCTGGCTCCGTCGTAAGGCGAGGACTACCTGCAGCGGCCATTGACAGGTGACCGAGGCATGGGGGGGGTTCTCCCCACCCCCCACCCCCCCCACAGGACCTAGAAAGGGTGCATAAAATGTAACCTCCCCTCCCCCCTCCCCCTCCCAGGGCTGGAATCGGCCCAGAAGGGGGAGGGGGAAGAGTGAAGTCCAGGGAAAGGAGACCACCAGGAAACTCCAGGGCTGCCAGGAGATGGGGAAGGGGCTTCGCTCACCCCCCCCCCACCCTAATGCTGCGAGGGCTCCCCGAAGACGCCTCGAGCCCCTCGGAGGCGGGGGGGGGGCGAGACCCCCCTGGAAGGGACCCCCACACACACCATTCCCCCCCCCCAGGCTCACCCCAGGCCGGCGTCCGTCCCTCCGGGCTCCGCTGCCGCAGCGCCCGGCCCGTCTCCTCCTCCTCCTCCTCCTCCTCCTCCCCGGGCGGTGCGCCCGCCGAACCGGCCAGGCCTCCTCCTCCTCCATCGGCTCCGGGCCTCCCTGCTGCTGTCACTCAGGCCGGCCTCGCCCCGCCCCTTCTCACCTGCGCCCCGCCCCTTCCGCCGCCGGGACGCTCCTCAGCGCCGAGGCCCGGCCCGACCCATCTCCTCCGGCCGGCGCTGAGGGGGCGCGGGAGGGAGGCCGCTCGCCCGCCCGCCGCCTCCGCCGCCGCCGCCGCTTCTGTCAGCCGCCTCGCCCGACCTGCGCACCTGACGGGGAGCCGGGCCCCGCCCCCTTTTCCCCCCGCGCCCCCCCACCCGCGCGCGACCAACCCGCTTCCAGAGCCGTCCTAGGAGAAGAGCCAATCGGCGGCGGCGTCAGGGCGAAGAAGCGCCCGCCTCTGAGAAGGGAGGGGGGGAAAAAGAGAGGAAGTTCGCGCATGCGCATCTCTCACCGTGTTGTTTTTTTTTCTTTCCCACTCCGGCTCGGCTTTTCCGCGACTGGCGGGAGAGGGAGGACCGGGGAAGCCACGCCCCCTCCCGTGCTGCTCGTTCTTCCTCTCGCTGGGGGATTCTGGGAGTTGAAGTCCAGGCGTCTTAAAACTGGGGGTGGACAAATACAGCCCTGGACGGCCAAGTCTTCCAGTACTTTGAGGGGCGGCCCCAAAGAGGAGGTCAAGCTATTTCCCAGAAGGCAAGACGAGAAACAAGGGATGGAAACGCATCCAGGAGAGAAGCAACCTGGGATTAAGGGAGAAACTTCCTCCCCAGGGAGGACAATTAGCCAGCGGGACGGCTTGCCACCTGAAGTTGTGGGCGCTCCATCACTGCAGGCTTTCAAGAAGAGACGAAAGGACCGTTTGCCTGGGATGCTCGGCCAAGCACGTGGTACACGTGTTGTACTTTGACAATAAAGGTTGATTTCGATTTGGATTTGGATTGCGATGCGATAAGGTCTCCTGCTAGAGCAGGGGGTTGGACTACAAGACCTCTAAGGCCCCTTCCACAGCTCTATTCTGATGGAAAGCTGAAAACTCATTCTAAGGTGGGAAACACACCCCTGGAATATTCAGCTAGTCGTCATTAACAAGATCATGCCGGGAACATTATGGGAGGGTATATGAAATGTCACACGGACCACATAGACAGGGTGTCCTTGACTTAGGACAGTGTTTCTCAACCTTGACCATTTTAAGGCATGTGGACTTCAACTCCCAGAATTCCACAGCCAGCAACGCTGGCTGTGGAATTCTGGGAGTTGAAGTCCACATGCCTTAAAATGGTCAAGGTTGAGAAACACTGACTTAGGACCACAACAGCCTGTTAGAAGTAAGGTCTTCATCCTGGTTCATCCAAGCCGGGAATAAATAAGCAAACATGGTGACTGCTTTGGGAAGAAGGTTACAGTTTATTGAAGAAGCAGAAAGATGGTCCTTGCAGGAAGGAGCAGAGGAGAGGAAAAAGAGAGAGATTGATCACATGGGCAGTAGGTTTTATACCCCCCCCCCTAGCCTTTTGTTTGGAATAGTTTCCTGTTCCTGTGGCATGAACCTTGAGGCTGTTTCTGACTGTTTGTCTAGGCCTTGATATCTGTGGTTTAATTCTATTATCATATCCTGCTTCCCAGGTAATGGGGCTAATGACTCCTAGAGTTTGGGTGGGGCATGCAGATCTTCTCTTTTGTCTTCTTGATTGCTCTGGCTCCAACTTTCTGATGGTTTTACATCTGCATTTGTATAGGGCTAAAGATTTGCTTGGGGCAGAGAGATAGATTTGGGGCCAGGTTTGGTTTTAAAAAGTCCTTTTGAGGAAAAATATATTTTTCAGCCCTTTTTAATATTTCTTTCTCTGGGCTAACTTCCATCAAGCCCAACCTGTCTCTTGCTAAATGAGACTTCTGTGAGTTTTGCCCTATTTTGACGACCTTTCTTGTGAATCCCTGCGGTCGTTAAGTTAGTGATATGGTTCTTCTGGTTTCCTCGCATGACCCCAGGACACTGCAACCGTCGTAAGTATGAGTCAGTTGCTGAGCGGCTGGATTTGGCTCACGTGACCACGAAGATGCAAGGGTCTTAAGCGTGAAAAATGGCGGCCAGTCACTTTTTTCACTGCCTTTGTTAACTTTGAACGGTCACTAAGTGAACTGTTGTTAAATCAAGGACTTATAGCAGGGGTCTTCCAACTTGGCCCTTTTATGATTTGTGGACTTCAACTTCCAGAATTCCTCAGCTGAGGAATTCTGGGAGTTGAAATCCACAAGTCATAAAAGGGTCATGGTTTCCCCATGCTGGCTCAGGAATTCTGGGAGTTGAAGTCCACAAGTCATAAAAGGCACTCTGGCTGAGGAATTCTGGGAGTTGAAGTCCACAAGTCATAAAAGGGCCATGGTTCCCCCATGTTGGCTGAGGAATTCTGGGAGTTGAAGTCCACAAGTCATAAAAGGCACGCTGTTACTGGCCATGTTCACTAGATGCTTGATGCTTCAAATCATGCTAGCTAATGAGAGAACGCTTTCCAAAGATTTTTCACCTTTTTAAGGGTCTTCTGGCCTTGCACCTGTGGAAGACCCATCTTATTACTCACGCATAAAAAGATATTAATCTACTTTTCCAGCTCAGATCCTCGTTAGACAAAGACACATAGGGTTAAGAACCTTGCCAAAATTCACGGCTAACACAATGGAATGCTGAATGGTGAACCATTATAAGATGAGGACTATCTATACAATATTATAGATTATTACTTTTCCAGACTACATGGGCAGAATTGTACCCAAGTGGGTATACTTCGCCCTCTTTGAGGGGCAGACCCCAATAAATCTTTAAAAAAAAATCACCCCCAAAAAGCATTTCTATTGACTCGTACTGTGGTTTGTCTAGTCCAGGAGTCTTCACACTTGGCCCTTTTATGACTTGTGGACTTCAACTCCCAGAATTCCTCAGCCAGCAAAGCAAAGCAAAGCTGGCTGAGGAATTCTGGGAGTTGAAGTCCACAAGTCATAAAAGGGCCAAGTTCGAAAACCCCTGGTCTAGTCTGAGGCATAAACAATGAAGCAACGTAAGAAATTCCTTCATAGTTGCTTCGAAAATGTCCTAATGTAAGACGTAGCAGCTCAGTCCTGGCATATTTTCAGCCTATTTTAAGATTTCCCCTGTTCAAGGATCTCATCTGTACAAACATCGCTCTGGGCAGAAATTCAGTTTAAAATGGTCAAAGGTGCTCCTGCTTAACTGAGCATTTTAAAAAAAACAACAACAGCTCAGCTCCTGTAATTTTCCTGGCAATACTTGAAATGTGGCTTTCCTCTGGTTCCCTGGAGGTTTGTCAATACGTTAGTTCTGTCGATTTCTGGGGTTCTCTTGGGGCGCCACAATGAAAAACCAAACCACTGACTCCTCTGAAGATCAGTATGTCTGGGCAAGCCACATTCTGTCTTTTGTAAATTGCAAAAGGACGATTTTCTGCCTTTCAAAAAATAAAAAAAACTGGAGCCTGGTGCAAACACATCACGCCGTCCAACCATTTTCGCCTATGGGTTTTAAGCACCTCTCACTCTGCCAAAGCCCTCAAAAAAGGAGTTTTAAAGCAATTCTGGAATCAGTGGTCAGTTAAGCACCATAATGCATGCTTATATGTAAGATTTATAGATCGTAAGCGGCTTATGGGCAGTGGATAATTCTTCCTTTGTAACTGGGGTTGGAAGCAACAAAGATGATCAGGGAACTGGAGGCTAAAGCATATAAGGAAAGGCTGCTGGAATTGGGGATGTCTACTTTAATGAAGAGAAGGATGAGGGGGGACATGATAGCAGCGTTCCAGTATCTCAGGGGCTGCCCCAAAGAAGAGGGAGTCAAGCTATTTTCCAAAGCACCTGAAGGCAGGACAAGAAGCAACGGATGGAAACTCGTCAAGGAGAGAAGCAACCTAGAACTAAGGAGAAACTTCCTGACGGTGAGAACAATTAACCAGTGGAACCACCTGCCTCCAGAAGCGGCGAATGCTCCAACACTGGAAGTTTTTAAGAAGAGACTGGACAGCCCTTTGTCCAAAATGGTGTAGGGTTTCCTGCCTGAGCAGGGGGTTGGACTCAATGACCTCCAAGGTCCCTTCCAACTTTATTATTATTATTATTATTATTATTATTATTATTATTATTATTATTATGGATCATCGCACAGTCAGCCAGATGTTCAGACTGGATTTGGCATTTTGTCTACCTATCGAGTCCTTACCCAGGACCTGGGATAGGCAGATGTGGATGTTTGATGGTATTACAGGTATCATCGCAGGATGGAAGCAGTTCCTAATAAGGCCGCCTTTTGCAATTGACTAATAGCGAATTTGTCAATGCCAATGATCTTCAAGTGGTGCTCCAGTTGTTTGGGGATTGCACCCAAGGAGCCTATGACTATTGGTACTACCCTTGCTTGCTTTTGCCACAGTCTTTCTATTTCTATTTGTAGGTCTTTGTATTTTGTTATCTTCTCCAGTTCTTTCTCTTCTATTCTGCTGTCTCCAGGCACTGCCACGTCCACTATCCAGACTTTTTTGTCTTTCTTATCGACAATTGTTAAGTCTGGGGTGTTATGTTACAGGTGCTTGTCTATTTGAATTCTGAAGTCCCAGAGCAGTTTAATTTTATCATTTTCTATGGCTTTCTCTATTTTATGATCCCACTAGTTTTTGCTTACAGGCAAATGATATTTTTTGCAGATCTTCCAATGCACCATTGTTGCTACTTTGTCATGCTGCTGCTTGTAATCAGTCTGTGCAATCTTCTTGCAACAGCTTACCAGGTGGTCCACTGTTTCTTCAGCTTCTTTGCATAGGTGGCACTTACTGTGTGTTGCTGTTTTCTCAATTTTGACTTTATATGCATTTGTCCTTAAGGCTTGGTCTTGTGCAGCCAGAATTAGTCCCTCGGTCTCTTTCTTCAATTTTCCTGCTCTTAGCCATTGCCAGGTTTTATTATTATCTGCTTTCCCAGCTATTTTTTCCACGTATTGGAAATTGCAATCCATGCTGTAATCTAAAGCTTTTTAAGTTTCCAAAGTTTTAAGTTTTTAAGTTCCGAAAGGCCTTCTTCGTCAGATTTGTAATGGAAAATGGAGAGGGTGTAAGAGACTCCCGTTTTCCCCGACTGCCACAAGGCGTGGGCTGGGCTGCAAGAAAGTCACCCAGTGAGAAAAGGGTAATTTTTGAAGCATATTTGTGCACTGTGCTGTTTTGGGGAGGGGGCACTGATCGTAGATGCCTATCATAAGGTGACCAACTGTCCTCCTTTAGGGAGGACAGTCCTCCTTTTGTAAGTTCTGTCCTCCCTCAAAAAGTGTCCTCCTACATGTCCTCCTTTTCAATATTTGAAAACTAATCTGCAGGGCTTTTTTTTTCTCATAGAACGCTCAGAACGGCATTCTGGCACCCTTTTTTGATGGTTTTTTTTTTTTTTTCAACTTTTGCATGAGCTGTGCTACTCCCGCTATTGGCTTTCGAAAGCCAATAGGAATTGCTGCTGAGCGTGCCAAAAACACCCGGCTGGCAAACTTTGCACATGCAAAGTTGTCTGTATTATTGTTGCAATGAATAAAAATGTTTCTTTTATTGACGATATTTTTTTTCTTTCTGAAAGTGTACTGGGCATCTTCTCAACACATCCTTCTTGTCTCCGCCCCCCCCCCAAAAATGTAAATTAGCTTTGCGTAGGAAGGGAATTTAGGGGGTGGGTGGGAATGGGAAGCCTTGCCTCGGAGAACCTGCCACCATACTATCACAATAACCACACCAACTGCACTGCTCAATCTTTAATAATATTAATAAAGTTGGAAGGGACCTTGGAGGTCATCTAGTCCAACCCCCTGCTCAGGCAGGAAACCGGCCTAGACCATTTCAGACAAATGGCTCCCTCCCTAGGCAGGAACCCTAGACCATTTCAGACCAATCTCTTCTTAAAAACTTCCAGTGTTGGAGCATTCACCGCTTCTGGAGGCAGGTGGTTCCACTGGTTAATTGTTCTGTCAGGAAGTTTCTCCTTAGTTCTAGGTTGCTTCTCTCCTTGGTTAGTTTCCACCCATTGCTTCTTGTCCTCCTTCAGGGCCTTTGTAGAATAGCTTGACTCCCTCTTCTTTATGGCAGCCCCTGAGATATTGGAATGCTGCTATCCTGTCCCCCCTCGTCCTTCTCTTCATTAAACCAGACATACCCAATTCCAGCAACTATTCCTTGTATGCTTTAGCCTCCAGTCCCCTGATCCTCTTTGTTGCTCTTCTCTGTACTCTTTCTAGAGTCTCAACATCTGTTTTACATCATGGTGACCAAAACTGGATGCTGTATTCCAAGTGTGGCCTTACCAAGGCCTTGTAAAGTGGTATTAACACTCCACGTGATCTTGATTCTATCCCTGTTAATGCAGCCCAGCACTGTGTTGGCCTTTTTTGGCAGCTGCAGCACACGGCTGGCTCCTATTTAAGTGATTGTCCACTAGGATTCCGAGGTCCCTCTCCCAGTTACTACTACTGAGCAAGGTACCCCCTATACTATACCTGTGCATTTGGTTTTTCTTGCCTAAATGTAGAACCTTGCTTTTTCCACCATTGAATTTCATTTTGTTAGTTAGTGCCCAGTGTTCAAGTCTGTCCAGATCCTCCTGTATCCTAAGCCTGTAACTTCTGGAGTGTTGGCTATTCCTGCCAGCTTGGTGTCATCCGCAAATTTGATGAGTTCCCCATCTATTTCCTCGTCCAGATCGTTGATGAAGATGTTGAAGAGCACTGGGCCCAGAACAGAGCCCTGGGGCACCCCACTACACACTTCCCTCCATGTAGATGCGGTTCCATTGAGGACCACACGCTGAGTATACAGTCGGTCAGCCAGCTACGGATCCATCTGGTGGTGATGCTGTCTAACCCACATTTTTCTATCTTACCGAGTAGTAGGTTGTGATCTACTTTGGATGCGTGCGGTGTGTATGTCTATATTTACATATCCAATGGCCGAGAGACAAAATAGAACGAAGGAGATTTTATTCATTAAAGCTTGTATTTCTTTACAAGCAAGGCGTGGAAGGATGGTTACAGATTTTCACCGAGCAAAGCTTGTCAGTAGCAAAGCCCATCAGCTGGGACCCCCAGAGCCAAAGTCCTACTCAAAAGCCCTGTGCTGACTTTTTTTCCCTTTCAAATCTAGCTGTTCCTCTTCTCCAGATACATCATTCCGTCGTTTCTCCATCAAATACACCGTGGCCCAAATTCCAGGCTGCCGATTCGCCTTCTTTCCTATTCTTCTTCGTTGAACTGTGTTAATGTCTCACTGGGCGAGTAAACCCCCACCCCACCCGAGCATCCCGCCGCTGAAATAAATGCCTACTATTGGTTTTATTTAGGCCGGCGTTTCTCAGCCTGTGTGACTTTTATGGTGAGGAATTCTGGGAATTGAAGTCCACCCATTTTAAATTTGTCAAAGCTGAGAAACGCTGCTTTTGGTTCAATTCAGTTGTCTTAACCAATGGGGTCCACAACCTTGCCCACTTTAAGACTTGTGGACTTCAACTCCCAGAATCCCTCAGCCAGCTTTGCTGGCTGAGGGATTCTGGGAGTTGAAGTCCACAAGTCTTAAAGTGGCCACGGTTGAGGGCCCCTGGTCTTAACTTTAGCTTTTAGGCTGTTGGCCTTGTCCTGTGTATATCCTAGTAACAATGATAATTCTGCGTGCCCGTGTCTTAGCATCTTTCCAATTTTCCATATCCCTGCATTTATTGTATCAGCCGGGCATGACAATGGATTACGTTTACAAAATTAACACCAAGTCCTAGAACTGACCTTAATGAATGAATGCACAATAGTACAGCTCAGCCAGTTAAGACACACACCACCACCACCCAGCACGATAGATCAGTGGATTGATTTCTTGTATATAATCAATACCGTAAATAAAAGAAGGCTAATATATTAGTCCTGCTGCATTTACGACTCTATTCCATATAGAAGCAAGTCCCTCCAGGTTATAGCACAGAACAGGCTAGCGTTAAGCCCTAGCTTGCTTGGTCAAAGATGATGAAGAACTATCATTGGCTGGATTCATCGGAGCCGATCAAATTTTAAACTATCATTTGTAAACACCTGCAGACAATGGCCTTTTGGTGTAGTGTGCGATGGGAAGCTGGCTGCTTCAGGAATCAGAGATTCACTCCCTTGTGGAAAGACCTTAACACTCTGCTGACAATGGAGGACTGTGTCGGTCCCAACAGATAATAAACCAACATATGCTGGTTTATGCTGTCACCATGGCTTGAACAAGACACAGGGGTCCTGCTAACACTGTCTAAGCCACCATAGCTGGATTCATAGAGCAAGGTATGTCGCGACAGTAGATAAATTTAATAGATAAAAGTCACGGCAACAGGAAAGCTGCAACACAACACAAGGCAAAGCCAGAAGCAACCAAAACATCTGGAATCTAAAACTCCGGACAGGCGGTCGGTGGGACCTCCTGTCTTCCAATACGTCCGTGGGTGGCTAAGCAGCTGTCAATCAGGGATCCTGGCTCAGGAATTCTGGGAGTTGAAGTCCACGAGTCATAAAAGAGCCAAGGTTACCTACCCCTGTACTAGGGGAAAAGGGTAATTTACAGTAGTGGCCAAAATTGTGGAAACCTTTTGGGGAAAGTGTTCAGTAGAAATGTCACGTTTGGTTGTTTCCACCCATTTTCCTTCTCATTCCTTTATAACTGTAGCCTTGTTCACTTAATAATGCTATTTCACATCATTTTCTGGACGACTGGTCAACTCTTTGCACCATTAATTTAATTTTACAAGCTCACTCAATGAAAGAACACAAAAAAACCCAACCAACTTGATAGCGATCACATAACACTGACAAATCTCCTCCTCTCAGCTTCAATATAGGACATCAATCACTGGATCCTACTGTGATCTGATTGGCTCATGGCCAAAACAAGGTGACCCCTGATTGGCTCTCTAAACACTCATGCTCATTGGCTACCATCGGAGGAAGGAAAGCTACCTGAGATCAACCTAAGCCAGTTGTGCTTCCTTTTTCTGGTTATTTGGCAATCACTTTTCAAAGAATACAGTACAGATGATTGAACAAACTTTGTTGCATTACATTCTCGGTTAAATTATCTTTCCACTGATATATAATTTTATGGTACTGCGCCAAAAAAATAAAAAAGTGGTGTTGTTAGCCATCCAAGCTCAAAAATACACTTTTCCCAAAAGGTTTCCACAATTTTGGCCACTACTGTATGATACGGTACGAGCCAGACCGTCATGGCTTCCTCCACAAGCCGCAGGGAAAGGACAGGGTGGCTAAAAACCGTGCAAATCATAGTTAACTGTGCTGACTGACCTGCCCGGTGCCCGTCGGCTCAAGGAAGTGCCAGCAGCAGCATCTAAAGTGAAGCCCGGAGGAAACGGAAAGGGAACGGACTGACCCTCCGCTGACCATTACTCATGGCTCACAAACTATAGCAGATACGTTCACCTTGTATGCTAGCTGAAAACAAAACTATACAATGCCGGTGAGGTGAGGCGACGACAGTCCGGTTAGTCCAGGGGTAAGCAATCCGCGGCTCTTTTATGACTCGTGGACTTCAACTCCCAGAATTCCTGAGCCAGCCATGCTGAGAGGAAAGGGAGAGATTTCCAAGCTGAGCCATGCTGGCTGAGGGATTCTGGGAGTTGAAGTCCACGAGTCATAAAAGGGCCAAGTTGGAAGGCCCCTGGCCTAGCCCTATACCAGGGGTAGGCAACCTGGACTCTTTTATGATTTGTGGACTTCAACTCCCAGAATTCCTGAGCCAGCATGGGGGAACTATGGCCCCTTCATGACTCATGGACTTCAACTCCCAGAATTCCTGAGCCAGCATGGGGGAACTATGGCCCCTTCATGACGCATGGACTTCAACTCCCAGAATTCCTGAGCTAGCATGGGGGATCTATGGCCCCTTCATGACTCATGAACTTCAACTCCCAGAATTCCTGAGCCAGCATGGGGGAACTATGGCCCCTTCATGACTCGTGAACTTCAACTCCCAGAATTCCTGAGCCAGCCTTGCTCAGCTTGGAAACCTCTCCCTTTCCCCTCAGCATGGCTGGCTGAGGAATTCTGGGAGTTGAAGTCCACGTCATAAAAGTGCCAAGGTGGCGTACCTCTGGCCTAGGCTGCTTCATGACTTGTGGACTACAACTCCCAGAATTCCTGAGCCAGCATGGGGGAACCATGGCCCCCTCATGACTCGTGGACTTCAACTCCCAGAATTCCTGAGCCAGCATGGGGGAACTATGGCCCCCTCATGACTTGTGGACTACAACTCCCAGAATTCCTGAGCCAGCATGGGGGAACCATGGCCCCCTCATGACTCGTGGACTTCAACTCCCAGAATTCCTGAGCCAACCTGGCTCAGCTTGGAAACTTCTCCCTTTCCCCTCAGCATGGCTGGCTCAGGAATTCTGGGAGTTGAAGTCCACGAGTCATAAAAGAGCCACGGTTGCCAACCCCTGGGTTAGTCCAACACACTGAGGCATAAAGTGGTTTGGGTTTTTTTTTACAGCCCAGTTTAGGCTTGCAGGGTGGAACTTTCCCGCGCGCTGATCGGAAGCCAAAAGAAAAAGCTTGGATGAGATCTCTTTTTTTGTCTTTCCAGGAATCTCATCTGGTTTACTTCCCCCACTCCCCCACCCCAGCTGAAAGTTTGCCCCAAACACACCTAGGCACAATTCTACTCCTCAGAATTTAAAAAATAAAAAATAAAAATGCAAAAAAACGGCACGCACAGAAGCGGTTTGGTTTGGCAATCTTTATATATCCACAACACGGAGTAACCATGCACAAAACCCAAGGGAGCTATTTACAAAGGGAATTGCACTTAACGGGAAGCAAAGAGGAGGGGGGGGGAATAAAACTTTGACTCTCCTCCATCGCTCTACCGCCGGAGATTTGACAGACCCCTGGGTGTGTGTGTGTGTGTGTGTTTCAGTCAAGCAAAGGAAGGGAGAAGTTCCACGGCCTTTCCACATTTTCACCGGCTATTCTGTGGCCCATTTCCAAACCCCAGCATTTTTTGGGGGGTACGGGGAGAGACGAGAGGCCGTGCACGACGCCCCAAGCCAGAACAGCCACCTTGCCCTCTTTAAACCCGTTGCAACGCTTGCGGGTTTTCTCCAGAGAGACTTTCTCTCCCAAGCTTGGCTGCTGGTGGCAGAGAAGGGCAGGGGTCTTCCAACTTGGCCCTTGGATGACTTGTGGACTTCAACGCCCAGAATTCCTCAGCCAGGCACGCATGCGTGCCTGGCTGAGGAATTCTGGGCGTTGGAAGTCCACAAGTCATCCAAGGGCCAAGTTGGAAGACCCCTGCGCAAGGGCTTGGCTCTCCCTGTGGCTGAGACCCAAAGATCCTTCTAGAAACCTTCCTTGCTCACAAAATTGGGGGGGGGGGAAGCAGGCCATCTACGCACAGGGAGGGAATGGGGCCCGGACCTTCACCCCTGCTTTTAGCCATGCAGGGGCCTAACAGAAGCAGCCCGGGGTCCCTTCTCCTCCTCTTCCATGGCCCTGGGGTCTTCAGCCCCGAGGGGGCCAGCAGCAGCAGGAGGGGCAGCAGAGAGTTAGCAACAGCAAGTCCCCAAAAAAGTGTGTGGGGTGGGGGGGGAGCAGAAGAAGAGCCAAACTCAGCCCGAGGCTAAAAAGAGCACGAAAGAGACCTATGGAATTGAGTCCCGCTGCTATCCAGAGCCGGGAAGAGAGGTCCACGCCCCCGTTATTCCGAGACGCAGACCACGGGAGCGTGCGGAGCGACAACGTGCCCGCGCTCGGACGGACTGCTAAGGCCCTTTCAGATTGGGTGTGTGTGTGCTTGGGGGGGGGGGAGTGCGTGTCTTCCAACGCCTCCCGTTCTGCTTCCCACCTTCCCTCCATCCTTGCGGAGGCTGGTTTTCGTGACCGTTACTCTTTTGAGGAAAAGCTTCCAGGATCAAAGATGGAAAAAAAAACACCTACAAACAGGGTGGGTGGGTGTCCCTTGAGATGGGAGTCCTTGCTGTGGGAAGAAGGTAGGGGGGGGGATCTAGCCACTCTTCCAAAGGTAGATAATGGGGGAGCAGAGGGTCCCAGAAACAGGATCGCCTAGTCCAGTGGTTCTCCACCTGTGGGTCGGGACCCCATTTGGGGTCGAACGACCATTTCACGGGGGTCGCCAAACAACGCAGTCCGCCATTTTTCCCCCCTTTTCTTTGGCCACGCCCCTGGCACCCGGTGATGTATAAGTGGTTGGGGGGTCACCACAACATGGGGAACTGTATTATGGGGTAGCAGCACTAGAAAGATTGAGAACCACTGGCCTAGTAGATTCGATCTGCTAAGAGAGGGGTCCTCAAATCCGGCCCCTTTAAGACTGGTGGACTTCAACTCCCAGAATTCCCCCGCCATGGCCAAGTTTGAGGACCCCTGTCCTAGGAGGTCGGGGGTCTTGGGTCCAAAGTGGGAAAGGGTTGGGCCTACCAATATCCCCCCAAGCAAGCCATGCAAGCAGGGACAGAGACGATGGCCACGCTGGACGCTGAGGGTCCCTTCCTGCTACCCACCCAAACACAGCCTGGAAGAGGGGAGACCCCCCCCAAAAAAACCCAACTCTCTTTAAAGTGGGCGGCGGTTCCCTTATTCCAAGGGAGCCAGATTTCCTTCGGCTGGTTATATAACGGCTGAATCGGCACCCTGGACTGCCTTAAGTCAAGAGGGAGAAAGAAATGCCTCACTGGGCTTCTCCAAGCCACGGCTGCAACGTGTGGCTTGGGCAGACTGCAGCCTCCTTCGGCCTCCGAAGAAGAGTCGGGGGTACGTGGCCAGGCTCCCAAATAAAGGCTCTTGTTTTTTTCCGCCTGGCGTTGTGAGTCAGCAACTCCACTGGGGAGGCGGACGGGCCACGTCCGCGGAAACGGCATCCCCCGGAGATCAG